>OVAY01000969.1:0-39379 GCA_900406395.1 Kernera saxatilis
AATCAAGCAATAAGCATTACACGCAAACTAAGAAGAAGAACTCGACATATACATAAAACCAAAGATCTAACAAATCACATAATCAATCCATGAGATCCCTTCGAAACACCCTTAAATCCAAAAAAAAAAAAGACTACTCAGACATAATGAAAGCAAACGAATTCATCATTGAGAAAGTCGTAAACAAAACAGAAAATAAATAAAGAAGGTTCGGAAACTTCTCTAGTAGAAACAGAGGTTGAATGTTCTCCTCAAAGCGATGAAACGAAGAATAATGAAAGAAAAGGCTAAGAACTATGTGGTTTCGCCCCAGGGACGGGTCTTGTGGCCGCGGCGAGGTCACTTCACGATTTGCTTGGTTTCTGCACTAGCTTCATTCGCGAGGCAGCAAGACCGGTCTTCACTCTTCTAGGCATAACTTTTGATTTCCTTGATGGATTGCCTTCAAACCACTTGGAGATGAAACCTAACTCACGTGGATTTCTTTAAGCACCAATAACTTTCAATTTTGTTAGGGGGGGGGGGAAGTCCTTTATCGAATATTAAACTTCTGAGACAGGGAATATGTCCAACAAGCTGTTTTTGCTCCATTTGTATGCTTATTTCCCAAAATACCTAAAAAGACTTTTGACACTACAAATACTGAAAAGACTCGATTCTTCAAAGAAATAAGATGAAAACGTTTGAGAAAGACTTGGAAAACGGGTTTAAAAGTGGTCAAAATACGGTGTTATTAATTACTCCATATTTGAAGTGGGATTGGAGAGAATTTGGCTCTAAACTAAATTTTGGAGTGATATTTGAAGTGGGTTTGGAGAGAATTTGACTCTAAACTAAATTTTGGAGTGATATTTGGAGTGTGGTTGGATATGCTCTAATTGAAGACAACCAACATTATCTTCTTGTAGTCAACGCCAAATGTTTCTCCACCCCAACCCACCATCGGTATGAACTGACCCTCTTTCAAAATACCGATTGTAATAATTTAATGTTTGTTGAATTATTAACTCTTCAAATTGTTCGTTTTCCAAATTCCACAACTCAAATCTCTCTTCGTAACTTAGTAATTGGAATCTTTGTGATCGCATATGACATATACGAAAAACCTAAAATTTGGTACACATGAAACAAAAACTGAATTTGATTGATGATAAATTAAATGACATTAATCAATAATACAAAATCCTTTCAATACAATACAAAAACAGAAAGCAAAAAAAATACATAATGACTAATAACAAAGCCCATTCGCTACTAAATTAATTTCAATCTTCTAAATCGCTTTGATGAGCTTGATTTAAATTAGGTCATTATTGAGTTCCCAAAATGTTGAATAATCCTCTTGCTCTATGTGTTGGTGGTATTTGCCTTGCTGGAGAATAACTCGTGAAACCAAATTCTGGTGATACTCCCCTCCAAGCGTTTGTCGAAGTAGGAGATGGTGCTTCCTCTGAAGCTCGCTCTGAGCATTTTTTGTTGTTTGTGCTTGAGTTCCTAGTACAAATTCATGTACAAATTTATTTGGCGACGTACCCCACTGTGGAACATATGATGTTGAACCCCATTGTTCATCATTTGGTGGTGGAAGCCATTGATTAGCATTTGGCGATGTACTTCATTGTGGAAAATTTGATGATGAACCCCATTGCTGAGCATTTGGTGGTGTATCTCCATTGATCAGCATTTGGTAGTGTACCTCATTGTTACACATTTGGTGGTGTATCCCATTGTGGAGCATTTGAAGGTGAACACCATTGTTGAGCATTTGGTGGTGTATCCCATTGCTGAAAATTAGGATCCCACTGGCCACCAGAAGTTTGACTTTATGAATCCTTGCCGCTAGAAGATGGAATACCATAAGGAAAATCACCTGAATTTGGAGTCCAATATATTTACCCGAGCTTAAGCGCTTCTCCTCACATTCATCGTGGCGTGTATATCCAGTTAGAGCTTGTATCTTATCTCTGAAATATTTTCCAGCTCTATCAATGAAATACTTACGCCAAAATTCATCTTTCAAGTGCCTAAATGCATGCCTAATAAATTTTAGTGTTGTTTGGAAAATCCATAGCTGTATCAAAATCGTCGTAATCATCTTGATAAATGAATTTGGACGTAATTATTGTAAACTTTGGCGTTGAAACTCCCTAAATCCAGCCATTGTATATGTTAGCGTTGTTTCAAATGATTGTTTTCTTCGATTTCCTCTTAAAGCACTCCCAATAGATACGCGTGAGTTTTCCTCAACTTTGTGGTTGAACTCTGAAAGCAGAAATTTGTAACGCATCAAACGTTGGATAACTTTCATGCCAATTTTCATGGGCAAACTGATTTGAAGGACGCAAACTCTGGCGTTGAATATCAAGCAATGTAAAAATTATTTTTATCAATACTAATTAATGACGGTTTTGCATGTACAGCATCTCTATGATGGACATGCTCTCCCGGCAACACACAAGACCACGACGGACGGTTCTACCTGCAGCACTCTGGAACCTCCGATAAGCTTTGTCTTCATTAATCTTTAAGAAATTACGCTTTTTGGAACTCGAATCCTAGACCTGGTGTACAAACCTTTAAGCCCTTGACCACTAGACCAAGAGTCTTCCACATATAACATAATTTTATATACAAGTTTTCCAAATAAAATTACAACAAATATTTATATTATAAGAAATGTAAATTCTAAATAAAATATTTTACATGATATTACGGATACTAAAAATAATTTATATTAAATAAACTTGGCAATATTACTTAAAATACAACATCAAAACAACAATTAATATCAAGTATTTTGTTTTTCCCAAAATATATCTGCAAAATTAAATCGAAGAATTTAAACTAAACCGAACAAATAAATGTAAGATTGAATGAATGGTATGGTTTTAATTAATAAACGAACAACACAATAAAAAAGTCTTTTTTCTCTCTTTTTCCTTTATGTTATTGAGAACGAGTGGTATGATTCCGTGATAAAACCTAAAACTAAGGCAATCAATATACATGTACTATATAATAATCAAAAACTTAATATTGTATATAAACAATTATATACCTTTGAAATTAGAAGTTTTGTCGAGGATATGAAGTTGAGGAGGAGAAAATTTTTTTATAATTTGCTGAGCAAAATAAAAATACCATATGAAGCTTTTATAGAATTTTCAGTATTAAAAAATATTATCTAAAGATTTTGAAATGCGTAAAGTTGTTGATAGAATTCTCAAAATTTGGGTATGGAATGCCTTATATTTGACATGGGGACAAGTATAGTGAAAATAATTTGGACAGTAGTAACATACAATATAAAAATAAACGATATAATTTTTCCAAACAGAATGTTTTTTTTTAAATGACAAAAAGTAAAAAAAACTGAAGAAACGCAGCAGAAACACACCAAAAAATGCAGTGTACCAAGAATTGCAACACTCCGTGTGTGGACCGTCCTTGATACGCTTCTCCATTCAAAGTCTACAATTGGGTGTGGAACAAAATATGTGAAGTGTGAACATAATGTAGAACAAACAAAAATTTTTTTTGCTAAGTGCGTTTCATTAATTAATTTATCCCATACCCTAATATTTGCTTGAATGAAAACATTTACATAATTTGTTTAAGTTCCGTCATTGAACCGCGTTGCACATTTAGAACCTAATATTCTATATGAATATGACTATAACACATTAAAAAATCAATATTTTAAATGATTGAATAAATCTAAAAAGTTGGTTTTATCCTTCGGAAATGTCTTTTTTTATAGACGTAGAAAATCGATTTCATTAAGGATATCTATGTAATTAGCCTCGTGAGATTAAACGTGAGAACTTTATTCCAAAAAATACTTCGCATATAATATATAATTTTTCAAAAAAAAAAATTAGATAAAATAGTAAGTACTTAGTTTTATGTAAAATAATATTTAACATTCATAAAAGAATATTGATATTAAGTAGTTTTTTTTTAAGTAAAATTATTTTTATTTTTTAAATATTTACAGAAAATTACTTAAAAACTATAATTTTTAGCTGTCTTTGTCCAAAGAGCCATATTGGAGAATGACTTATAAATATGCCATAAGTTTCTGACTTAAATGACGATTTTGCCTTTGAAATTTTTTGACTTTTTCTGCTTTTTTAATCCAACTGTAATTGTTCTCTCTTTCTCTCTCCAACGCTCAACCATCATCATCATCATCATCATCATCATCATCATCATCATCATCACCATTCTCTCTCTCACATTCTTCAACGACAAGCTTCTCCTTTGCTTGAGATTTTATCTCAATCTTTTTTCTTCTATTTTTGATCGAAACCTCCATCTTCTTATACCCAAATACCCAAGTATGTGAAAAATAATACCGGTATTACCGTAAAAGTAATCGCAATGATACATTTTTTTTGTCCATCGTTTGTTTTTTCTATATTTACGTTGAACTTTTGGTCGCCAAATGATGAGGACATCAGCACCAACAACTATGGAAAAGCTAGGTGCAACGGACATGATAGTCTAGATAAGGGTAAAGGAGAGACGACTTCCCTTGTTGGACAAATCAAGGATAAAAAGGAGACGAATTTCATTGATTCGTCCTTCCTAAACTTCAACCCCATCACCAGGAGTCCATCAGATCATTCAACCTACGCCAGAACAGACTTTGCTCAAAGAGACCACACCAGTGAAACTAATACAGACATATGGCTACTGTTCGGGGCATTGCAACTGAACCAGGACGTTTTAAAGCATGAGACCACTTGTGAAAGATTTTCAGCTCATCTAGAGCACGCCTAGAAGTGGAATAAGTTAATTCGGAGCTCGAAGGAAGGAGATATGATTTTTACAAGTTGGGCGATCCCCAACTTTCTCGATTTGGACCTACGTGCCTTCAATGGACGATTGTGGCTGATACAAGAGGAATTAAGTGACCATCTCAATTTTTCCAGACTCTTGAGACATCAGAGACACGCGGCAAATTAGATTCGGTTCAAGATCAATTTTGGTTTGGAAATTAATCAATTTCTAATCCGAAGGAATCTTAACTTACCTTATTTGGAACCTGACGAGTTTTGGAGATTGGAATCGTTTTTTTGGCGACCAGGAGAGTCTCTACTGCAACTACAGGCTCCTGTAGACATCTCAAGATTCATTCCCAGCCATTGGATCAGGATGATTCAATCTTGGCCCTTTAAATATCAAGACTTACCAAATATGGACCCGGATGAAGACTTAATGCACCAACGACTCTTTTCCTTTGAGCTGTGCGATTTGTAGACCTTCCAAGATATTCAGAGGCTTCTAATGCATGGATATATCAAGAGGATTTTCAGATTTAAAGAGGAGCCGAGCAGCCTTCCTTATTTGGCCAAGCATTCACTTCCAACGGCTAAATATCTCTCAAGAGCAATCTCTTTTGCTCTAGCCTTTTAATTTCGTGTAATCTACTTCCTTTTTAGTGTTTATGGCCATTTGTAGTCTTTGGGATGAGCTCTATATAAGCTCAGTTCATTGTTCATTATAAAGGACCCTTGATCATTTTACAGTAATAGAAAGCATTTTCTTCTTCACAAAGTTGTCGAGTTCTTTGTGTGTTTTATTCTCTAGTTCTTATTGAGTGATTCACTAAGTTCTATTGAAGCTGCAAGATAAGTTATTTGAGTGATTCAAAATAACTTGTTTTATCCATTGATTGAGTGAGTCAATCCCTATCCTTCATCTCCACATCAACGTTCATCCACTTGGATTCTTAGAGAGAGCCTTACGGACAGCTTAGATTCACCACCCTTCCACCCTTGTAGAACAAGCTCGTTTTGTTCCTACATCATCTGGTATCAAAGCTTCAAAAGATCCTACCCATCAGGTTGTGTTTATTCAACCTCTATCCTTTTAATTTTCTGTTTTGCAATTTTCGATTTCATATAAACCAAAAAAAAAACCAAAATAAGAATTCTGTTTTGCTTGAGATTATTCATTGTTCTTTGCTTCAATTCTGTTTTTGTTTCAGCAACCTCTTGAGAAAAACAAAATAAAAAATTGTCCTTTGATTTGTTTTAGTTTCGTTTCAATTCTGTTTTTGTTTCATTTGTATGCAAATTCGTTTTACAAAAAGAAAAGCCATAAAAAGCGTTTGTTTGAATTTATTTTAAATGATTTGATAATTTTTTTGAATTTTTTTTGTCAAAGTCAAAAAAGAAAATAAAAAAATTTAGTTTTTTTTTTGCTTCTTGTTATTTAAAATTCGGTTTGCATAATTAAAAAAAAAAAAGAAGAATAATATTTATAGTTTCCTTATTGCCGTTATTTGCATATCTTCCTTTTGCTTGATTACGCGTTTATATCGTCTTCTTCATTGTCTTGTTTTGTGAGGTGAACACACAAATAAAATCTATGGAGCACGAAGAAGAAAGGATGAGTGAGTTCAACACATCAGAAGTTGATTGGGGTGAAGACACCAACAACTCATGGGATGAAAGAGGAGACTACGCCTATGAAGGAGAAACTGATTATGAAATCAATTTATAAGAGGATGGAAATGTGAAGAAGACTCATGGAGTGGAGAAACTAAGTCTGAAAATTGTGTGGGAGAAGAAGAACTCCACGAGACTGAATCATGGCGTGATGAAGAAGAACCTAACCCACCAGATTATGACCGAGACAACACAAGCCATCAAAGTTGGTATGAAGGAAGAAGCAACCATGAAAGCTACATAGAAGAGCATGACTACAAAGGAGAGTCTTGGTGTGAAGAAAATCAATATCAAATCAGTCTAGAAGGAGACCACGAAGGTGAACAAGAACATGGAGAATTCTATCATGAAGAAGAATCATATCAGCTCATGGAGTCCTACCTTGAAGACAAGTCATGTTGTAATGAAACTGATTCACAAATCAGTTTAGGGAAAACTGAAACATGTGACGGAGAGCCTAGGGATGACCAATCTGCATCAAGAGATAGCTATGAATCAGAAGCAAGCTATGAAGATGAATCAAAACATGAAGAGGAGGACGAGGAGCACTTCAACGACAACAACCAAGCTGAATCAATGGAGTATTCAACGGATGATGAAACAGATTTTGAATCACATCACATCTGTTTTTCAGGTCATAGCCAAGGGCAAGAGGCTTATTTAAGATGGGAGAGAGACATGGATGATTGGCTTCAAGCCAACCAAATTCCCGAGGAGGAGAAGACCTCTTATGTTGAAGATACTGTAACCGAGGATGAATTTAGTCATTGGGATCAAGATGCGTACCTTCGCCTTGATTATGATGAAGCTGATTGGGAAGAGATGAAGCAACTCATGTATGATGAGTTCGTGAGGGATGTTGCAGCTGGCCGTGAATACTATGTAAAGCTCTATTCAAATCTCGAACCAAGGAGATAGATTCTAGCGAGAAGGCCAAAATCAAGAGCTAAAGCAAAGAAGGCTTGCTGTCCTGAGCCAAAGATAGTGTCTCAACATCTTCTAGGGGAGAAGAACGAGACTAAGTAACCAGCTAAGGTCAAGGAAGTACAAGCGCATCTAACTCAACAAACCGTAGCTCAAAAGCCAAGTGCAAAACCACTACTTGAGCCACGTGGAAAACCAGAGCAATGTAAGTCCTCTAGTCTCTTAATATCAAAAGAAAAAGTTTGTTATAGATGTCATAAGAGAGGATATTATGCTGCAACTTGCCCTGATAGGATAGTAACAACTTCATTATTAGAACCATCAAAAGAAAAATCTAAAGAAGTTGAAATTGTTCTTAGTCCAAAAATTGAAGAGGCTCAAACTGAAACTTGTCAATCTAAATTCAATGATTCAATGACTGTTTTAACACACTTGTCTAGTGCCAAAAGCGTTGAGAAAGTTTCAGGTTCTAAAGAGATCAACAAGAACCCAAAAGAAGCTTCAACCAAAACAAGGGTGCTTTCGAATCATATTCAAAACCAAGAAGATGGATCACCAGCTCTGAACGAAGTTGCTGCCAAAGATGATGATAGTGTCAATAACACTATTCAGGTCAAAGAAGAGCCACCAGATCCACCACCACTTGATCAAAGACAAAGCCATAAGTTGTCTAACTCCATTACTCTACAACACGCTAAGGTAAAAGATAACTTGATAAAATTTATTTCTAATGATCCAAAGGATGTGATAATGCACTTGATGTTTTCAAAGGAGTTTGAGGAAGGATTAGGTAGAAAGGAGACACAACCAGAACCCCATTCACAAACTTATACCCGAGAAGAAGCTAATGGAGAAACAAAATGTGAAATAAGAGATTCCACAAAGGAGCCTACGTTACTGCCCAAGGAGTCCAGTAACAAACCATGGAGGGGCGTCATTTATTACTCATAGATCAAAGAGGAACCACCAGATGCTAAACACAAACTCCACCTGAGCCACTTACAAGCCCTTACCCGAGGTAATATTCTAAACTCACATATATTTTAAGATACTAACTTGACTTATCTATGTGCAGATAAATCAGTTTTGAGGACAAAACTTTTTGAAGAGGGAGGGTATGATGAGGATATCAGCACCAACAACTATGGAGAAGCTAGGTGCAACGGACATAATAGTCTAGACAAGGGTAAAAGAGAGACGACTTCCCTTGTTGGACAAATCAAGGATAAAGGGGAGACAAATTTCATTGATTTGTCCTTCCTAGACTTCAATCCCATCACCAGGAGTCCATCAGATCATTCAGCCTACGCCAGGACAACCCTTGCTCAAAGAGACCACTCCAGTGAAGCTAATACAGACATATGACTACTGTTCATGGCATTGCAACTGAACCGGGACGTTTTAAAGCATAAGACCACTTGGAAAAGATTCTCAGCTCATCTAGAGCATGCCTCAAAGTGGAATAAGTTAATTCGGAGCTCGCAGGAAGGAGATATGATTTTTACAAGTTGGGCAATCCCCAACTTTCCTGATTTGGACCTACGTGCTTTCAATGGACGATTTCGGCTAATCCTGGAAGAATTAAGTGACCAGCTCAATTGTTCCAGACTCTTGAGACATCAGAGACACGCGGCGAATTGGAACCGTTTGTTTGGCGACCAGGAGAGTCTCTACCGCAACTAGAGGCTCCTGTAGACATCTCAAGATTCATTCCCAACCATTGGATCAGGAGGATTCAATCTTGGCCCTTCAAACATTAAGACTTACCATATATGGACCCGGATGAAGACTTAATGCACCAACGGCTCTTTTCCTTTGAGCTGTACGAGTTGAAGACCTTCCAAGACATTCAGAGGCTTCTAATACATGGATATATCAAGAAGATTTTGAGATATAAAGAGGAGCCGAGCATCCTTCCTTATTTGGCCAAGCATTCACTTCCAACTACTAAATATCTCTCAAGAGCAATCTCTTTTGCTCTAGCCTTTTAATTTCGTGTAATCTACTTCCTTTTTAGTGTTTATGACCGTTTGTAGTCTTTGGGACGAGCTCTATATAAGCTCAGTTCATTGTTCATTGTAAAGGACCCTTGATCATTTTAAAGTAATAGAAAGCATTTTCTTCTTCACAAAGTTGTCGAGTTCTTTGTGTGTTTTATTCTCTAGTTCTTATCGAGTGATTCATTAAGTTCTATTGAAGCTGCAAGATAAGTTGTTTGAGTGATTCAAATTAACTTGTTTTGTCCATCAACCCCTATCCTTCATCTCCACATCAACGTTCATCCACTTGGATCCTTAGAGAGAGCCTTACGGCCAGCTAAGATTCACCACCCTTCCACCCTTCCACCCTTCCACCCTTGTAGAACAAGCTCGTTTTGTTCCTACATCACCAAAAGTTTTCTCAACAACATTGTGCCGAAAAGGGCTTTGAAAATGATTTTATTTTCAGAACTTTCTCTATCATATAATATATAAACTTTAAAGTTGATTTTGTATTCAGGAAGCGATATCCCTTTTGGAGACATGCAAAAGGGGATTATCAAACTTTTTCCCCTAGTTTGCACAAAGAATTCATCAGTGCTCATTTATTTTGAGGCTAGCCATGAAGGATAAGCTTTCCAGACGAATACGGATGCGCACGTGGGACATAGAGCAAGGCTGCGTTCTTTGCAGGGAACATAATCAATTAAAGAACAACCTTTTTTTTGGTGTCTGTACTCTTACACGGTTTTGAACAGAAGGACCACTCTGCTTCTACATCACACCAGATTTGTCCGATATAATATTATTTAATAAATTTTAAAATTCGATGATATCCTTATAAAATTCTATTTTCTCTAAGAAATTTTATGTACTTTCTCTAATATAATTTGGATTGATATTTTCAAAAAATTTATAGCACACCAACAACACGTGATTGATAATGTAGTGATTGTCATCTTTATTAATATATTTAGTAAAATTTAAACAGAAAATTTTTTGATCAATAAATATGTAGTGCTGATGAATACATCCATGTAATGCATGTTGGAGTATTGTTGGTACCGGGTTCAGCACCTTCGCAATTAACCCGGGAGAACCTAGCTCGTCTTCTCTATGACCAGGAGGTCGGCCCATCAAGAAAAAGCCCATGTAGCCCGGTCCGAGGCCCAGAATAACTCGGAATAAAGATGGGGGCTGAGCACCGCCGAGCTGATTCCAAGAACGGAAAGTGGATTTACAAATCCATTTTCAAAAAAGTAATCCGAATCGAAATTGCCAAAGAAGGAAAGGAAATCTAGGTCAAATCTAGATTTCGCGAAGAATGAATGAGAAAAGTGAAAGGAAGCCCTAAAGCAGGCTGAATATAAAGAGGAGAGCTCTGGAGAGAAGAAAAAGGACACACTTTTGTAACACGTTGATGTGCAAATGGACGTGCTTCAGAAGCAGCAAGGATTGAGAGCGAAGAAGGCGACAGGGACGAGGCGCTCGAAGGCGACGTCGGGACTCATCAAGTTCGAGACCCGCTAACACAAAGGCGCGATGAAGTTGAAGGACAAACTCTGCAAGATATGGTCCGGAACTTGACTCAACAGAATCAGCTCGTCCAAGGGCAGCTCGCTGAAATGCATACGGCACAAGTAACATCCGATAGCCGTTTCAACTTGATCTTGGACGCCCTGGCGCAGAGTACGGGAGCCAAAGTTCGCCCTACTCGACGCAACCTGTTGTCCGAGTTCCAACAAGCTGGTCACACGTCTAGAGGCAATTTAGATGGCGTAACGACCTCTCTATCAAGCCCCACAACCGAACGGTACGAAGCCCAAGCACAGGAGATCGAACGTATGAAAGCCGCACTGCAGGAGATGAATTCAAGGGTTCATCAGGTGACAAGCTCCGCCCCGGACATCGCACGAATAATTGAGGGGACCCAACAAACGCCCTTTGCGGACCACATCGCAAGCGTTCCTATAAAAAACTCTATTAAGTTATGGCTACCCATGTACAAAGGCAAAGGCGACCCATCACACCATCTCGTAGCCTTCACTGTCGCATCCAGGCGAGTCGGCCTAAGTCCACAGGAAGAAGAAGCCGGGCTGTGCCAATTGTTCGTGGAAAGCCTAGCAGGAGCAGCATTGACCTGGTTCTCCCAACTCGCCCCCCCCCGCTCGATCGAGAGTTTTAAGAAACTGATCGTGAAGTTCGTCAAGCATTACTCAATGTACTTACAAAAGAAGACTTCCAGTGCGGATTTGTGGGCACTGAGGCAGAAACCGAACGAAACCCTGCGAGCTTTCATAAGTCGCTTTAAAGCCGTCGCCTCTAATATCAAAGTAGACAATGATGCCGCCATATCGGCCCTTAAACACGGATTGAAGCTTGATTCGCTCTATCGGAACGAGATAACCTTGCACCGACCTATAGATTTGGAGGATGCATTCCATCGATCTAACAGATTCATCGAAATTGATGATGCTAACGCAGCTCGAGCAAAGAAGATCGAACTAGTAAGACCGACGAACATGAAGGACAAGCCAAGGGAGGGATACCACGAGCCCCGGCTACATGTGAATAAGGACTACCGCAAGACGGATCTGAGGACCGAGCTAGTTGGCAGAAGCAGGGGAGACAGGATCGCGCCCGTCACTACGTGTTACGTCGGCGACACGCAACCAAAGAAACCGTGGAACAAATGGACGGGAACCGAAAGGCCCCGCCCTAACCGCCCGTATTGTGACTTTCACAAATTTAACGGGCAAGAAGGACGACCAAGGCCGGAAAGGAACAACGGCAGGCGTCAAACAGAAGACAGACCCCCACCCCGCGACATCGATCGGCAATACCTTAACACCGATCCTCCAAGACGTGATAACGACCAAGGAGACCAAGAAAACCCTCCACCAGCCGTGAGGAGGCGAGTCAATATGATCATGGGAGGACTCCTAACCTGTAACGATTCGGTACGGTCGATCAAAGACTACGAAAGCAAGGCGGGATCGCAGGATACCAAACCGATGGAACACGAAGGCTACGCCGCACCCATAACCTTCACGACGGCCGATCTTGAGGGCGTTGATCGACCTCACAACGACCTCCTCGTGGTCGAACTAAACATAGGAGATACACAGATGACGCGTATACTCATCGATATGGGGAGCTCGGTGGACTTGATTTTCAAAGAAACCTTGGGTAAAGCCGAATTCAAGGATCTAGAGATCAAACCAGATATATGGGACGGAGAATCTCAGATGACCTACGGGACGGTGAAGCTACCGGTCTACGCCGGAGGAGTGACAAAAATGGTCAAATTTGTCGTCATGGACAAACCCGCGATCTATAACGTCATCTTAGGAACCCCATGGATACATGCTATGAAGGCCATTCCTTCGTCGTATCATAAGTGTATTAAGTTCCCAATCCCGAAGGGCACCTTCACGGTAAGAGGTAACCAACGAATGGCCAGGACCTGCTTCGTGGCAGAACGGAAGATGAGGAACAGGTCAGAAAAATGTTGCATGATCGATTTAAACATAGGGGGCAAATCCAAAACTGAGGTCGGACCAAAAAAGGAGCTCGTGGAGCAAGTGAACATCGACGAGGCAAAACCAGAACGATGCGTCGGGATCGCTTCCGAGCTAAACCAAACAATAAAGGACGAACTAATCAGCTTCTTACGATAGAACGTCGCAACTTTCGTCTTGTCGATAAGCGATATGAAAGGGATCGATCCTACAATCACCTACCACGAACTGAACGTCGACCCGACCTACAAACCAATCAAGAAGAAAAGGCGAAAGCTCGGACCCGAGAGATCCAGGGCAGTCAACGACGAGGTGGAAAGACTGTTGGGCGCCGGATCAATAATGGAAAAAGAACGGTAAGCAAAGGGTTTGCGTGGACTTCACCGACCTGAACAAAGCCTGTCCAAAGGATAGCTACCCATTGCCGCACATAGATCGGCTTGTCGAAGCAACGGTCGGGAATGAGCTAATATAATTGATGGACACCTTCTCTGGTTATAACCAGATCCTTATGTATCGCCACGATAGAGAGAAGACGGCTTTTGTCACTGACCGCGGGACGTACTGTTACAAGGTTATGCCTTTCGGACCCAAAAACGCGAGGGCCACCTATTAGCGTCTAGTTAACAGGATGTTCGCAAACAAGCTCGGTAAGTTGATGGAATTCTATATAGATGATATGCTGGTAAAGTCCCAGTCCGCTCTAGATCACATCGTACATTTGACAACCTGTTTCCAAATCTTAAATGAGTATGGAATGAAACTCAACCCGGCAAAGTGCACGTTCGCAGTAATATCCGGAGAATTCCTAGGTTACATTGTCACCCATCGAGGAATAGAGGCGAACCCGAAGCAAATCGATGCGATTCTCAGTCTTCCAACCCCGAGGAATACCAGTGAAGTCCAGCGATTGACGGGACGAATCGCAGCGTTGAATCGCTTCATCTCCAGATCGACAGACAAATGTCTACCTTTCTACCAACTCTTCCGAGGTAATAAGCGGTTCGAATGGGACGAGGAGTGCAAAGATGCCTTTGCCGAGCTAAAGCTGTACCTTTCCACCCCAGCCGTACTGGCAAAGCCTGAGGACGGAGAAACACTGTACCTATACATCGCCGTCTCTAACACGGCAGTGAGCAGTATTTTAGTAAGGGAAGATCGAGGCGAATAAAAGCCGATATTCTACGTTAGCAAAACTTTAGACGGGGCGGAAACCCGGTATCCAATGATGGCAAAGCTCGCGTTGGCTGTAGTGGTAGCAGCTCGGAAGCTGCGGCCTTATTTCAAGTCCCATACAATAGCTATACTGTCAGGACAGCCATTGCGGACAATCCTCCACAGTCCCAGCCAGTCAGGCCGAATGGCCAATTGGGCTATCAAATTGAGCGAATACGACGTAGAGTACAGAAATCGGACCAGCGCGAAATCACAAGTCCTAGCAGACTTCCTAGTAGAACTCTCCCCCGAACTGACACCTAGAGAGCAACCCCGCAGGAATTCTGGACTGTGCACGTGGATGGGTCAGCGACAAGCAAAAGGTCAGGAATTGGGGTTCGACTACAGTCGCCTACGGGAGAAATCCTCGAGCAATCGTTCAGTCTGGGCTTCCGCGCATCTAACAATAAAGCAGAGTATGAGGCCTTAATCGTCGGCGTACGATTAGCTAAGGAAATTGGAGTTCGGCATATCCATGCTTTCTGCGATTCGCAGCTCGTCGCCAACCAGTTCAATGGAGAATACGAAGCAAGGAATGAGAGAATGGATGCATACCTCCGGGTTGTCCAGGAACTGTCAAAAAAGTTCGAATCATTTAATCTTACTAAGATACCTCGTTCGGATAATAGCTCGGCAGATGCCCTGGCCATGCTGGCCTCTAGCACGGATCCTACGGTACAACGAACCATCCCCGTTCAGGAGATCGGAGCGCCAAGCATCACACCCCCAGGAGCAAGTTTGTTCATTGGAAATCACGAATGTCATTGCAGAGAGGGCGAAGAACCACTCGAAGAAAAGGAGGCTGCCCTACTCGTCGACTGGCGAGACGAAATAAAGCTTTATATAGCCGACGGTGAAATCTCCAAGAACAAATGGACTGCCCGACGATTAAAGATACAATCCGCATCGTATACACTCCTCGATGGAAACCTGTTTCGTTGGAGTGCGTCCGGTATACTACTGACGTGTGTGAACGGTAACGAAGCGCAGAGAATTATGACTGAAATACATGAAGGGGCGTGCGGAAACCATTCGGGAGGGCGAGCGTTGGCACTCAAAATAAAAAAACAAGTATATTTCTGGCCAACTATGACAGCGGACTGCGAGAAGTACGCCAGCCAATGCGAAATGTGCCAAAGGCACGCCCTTTGGCACACCGTACCCCTTCATGAGGTGAGCCATGGACATCGTCGGACTATTTCCGCCATGCCGGCAAAAGCGCTTTCTGCTGGTAATGACGGATTATTTCACAAAATGGGTGGAAGCGGAGTCTTACTCCCAAATACTCGGTAAAACAGTCAAAAAATTTGTTTGGAAGAATATCATCTGCTGGCATGGGCTGCCTTATGAGATCGTCACTGACAATGGCTCGCAATTCATCGGCGTCGTATTCGAAGGGTTCTGTTCGAGGTGGGCAATAAGATTAAACAAATCGACACCGCGCTATCCGCAAGGAAACGGCCAAGCAGAAGCAACGAACAAAAATATAGTCGACGGTCTTAAAAAACGCCTAGAAGACAAGAAAGGACTCTGGGCCGATGAACTAGACGGAGTCCTGTGGTCACACCGAACTACCCCGCAATTTAAAGAGGCGACCTATTATTGCGAAAAGTCTTCGAAAACACCAAAGAGAAAGACGCAGGGATGCTCTGCGCCAACTGGGAAGGACCCTATCAAATTTCAAAGATCATCTAACCCGGAATATATGAGCTACTGACTATGAGCGGCGACCAGATTCCCCACTCATGGAACGCGATGAACCTGAGGAAGTTCTATTACTAAGCATTATCTCTCGCAAAAAAAAAAATAAAATAAAAATACAAAAATATAATCATCCCGAGTACATTCTCGGGGTAACTTGAACTACGAATGACTTGATCCCTTCTGGGTACGTAGGCAGCCCGTCAAACGGCACAGTTATACCTTTACTTTGAGGTAAAACTCGTTGTAGACCGAACTACGAATGGCTTGATCCCTTTCGGGAACGTAGACAGTCCATGAAACGACGCAGCCATAATCTTAATAAAACCCCTTTACGCTTATCATGAGTGTCTTACGAAGTTTTAGAACAATAGACATACGCCGACTTAACCCAACAAAGGTCAATAGGCATAAGCCGAGGACCATTCCTCGCGTCCGACTTAGAAGAATGGGAGTAAGCCGAGGACCATTCCTCGCGCCCGAGCTAGAAGAACGGGAGTAAGTCGAGGACCATTCCTCGCACCCGAGCTAGAAGAACGGGAGTGAGCTAAACAAAGTCCCCCCGTTCGTCTTAGGTTGGAGGATACGTTTACAAGTTCAGAGGCTATCTTAAGAGTCAGATAAAAGAAGTCACACGAGAATAAACGCTCGCCAAGGCCGGAACAGAAAAAAGAAAGTTTAGCACGGAAAGCTCGTGGTCATTCGAACGCGCGATCAACCACCAGGGTCATACCTAGTAAAAAGGTCAGATGCCTTCGCGTATTTTCAAGGGAAATTACTTCTTTTCAGCAACTACTGGGTCGCATCAATACAGTTATCACGCGTGCTAATCCGAGCTAAAGGACAAAATAAAGAATCGCACGTTATCGCGAGACATCAAACGATCAGAAGTGGCGAGTGAGGAGATCGGATGTACGGGTTAGCATAATCACGGCAAATAAATAATTGCTCTAAAGATTAACTAAGACGGATCAGGTCCATTCAAAAGAAGCCTCAAAACGGGCAACTAAAGCAATATCCAAAAACAACACCACCAAAGAAAGGAAAAGCGGCAAATCATAAAATAAACAGGAGAAAGAATTCAGTCTTCATCTCTCTCGCTGAATCGCTTAAAGAGCGGGTGATCAGTCGAGCATCCCGCCGGCATCTCGTTAATCCAGTCGGACAAGCAGAACGGAATCGGATGAACTTTCCCAAAGCCGAGTCTGGCCCAATCCCGCGGGTGCGATTCCAAGCGACGGATTTTGTCCTCGAGATCCCTCATGTTGTTCGAAATAATGGCGTGAATGCGCAGGTAGTCGGCGTGCTTCTTCCTAATCTATAAATAATACGAAAGAAATTGAGCAGAGTCAAAGCCACCTCTTGAACTGATAAAATATTCCCAAACCACAAAGAAGAAACTTACCGCGTCGCACAAGGACATGACCCGATCGACCTCATCATCAGGCTTGGAGTCAACCACACCCCAAGGAACCTTGATTTCGCCCGGGGTAAATCTGAGTGGGGAAGGAACCAAGGAGCTCACCCCCGTCCCGCTCAAAGGAGGAGTCGGCGCCGCGCCTCCAGAATCGACCCTTGCGACCCGAGCAATCCGGCGCGGTGGAGACCTTGAATACGAGCGAGAGTTGCTGGAGGAGTCGGTAGAGAAAACCATTATGAAGAATAAGAGCGAAAAAGAAGGAAGTCTCGAAGGGGTGAATAAAGAGAAGAAAACCCGAATTACGTATTTATAGCCTCTATGAGGCGGTTGGCGACCCTTAGCCTTCCATTTCTTGAGAAAACCGCCTCGCGTGCAAAATAGAAAACATACAATTCAAGGCATCGCTTGGAACGACAAACGCATGCAAAAAGGAAAAATATCATTAAAGGCGACTGTTCGTTTTTCGAGGAAAAGAGAAAAACAAAAGGCGGTAAATATAAAAAGGAAAAAGGATGAAACAATTAAGAATTATTACAAACAACCTCCGAGAGGTTAAGATCGAAAGATAGTTAAAACTGCACAATCTGCCCGATCTATCTACGAGTCGACCTGAGCATCTTCGCGAGGAGTCGGAGCCCTCAGATCGGCAGCAACGTCAGGAGTCAGCCGCTGAAGATTCGAACTGTGCCCTCGAATACCAGCAGGAGCTTCAACCGAAGGGGCATCACGAACCCTCGGAGACCTCGGTCGAAAAGGAGTCATGTAGAGATCGGCGTCAGTAAGCTCGATCACATCCATAGCCAAGATTTCGGTCTCAAGATCATCCTCGTCCTTGCCCACTTTTTCGAGGTAGGCAGGGTCAACGCTGATTCCTTTCTCAGTTAGGACCTCAAGAGCACGGCGCGCGCCAGTGGCCTGATCAGATAAACAAACCTTCGGTTGCACAACCAAAGCTTGCTCGGAAAGATAAGCCTGGACACGATTCAGCCGACTTTGTGCTTTCTTCGCTATACTGCGAACTCCGTCGTCTCGAGATGCTCTGAGTCTGGTCGTCTCTAACGAGAAGTCTAATTGAAGCTTCTCGAAAGAAGTTTGGCATCGGTAGCCTGAAGCTCGGTGATTACTTCGGCATTCCTTCTCAATAAATCGCTCTCGTTCTTCTTTTTCTCGTCAAGCTCGCCAGCTAGCACGGTATTCGCCTTGAGCAGATCCGTGGATCGTTACTCCAACTCTGTGTGCTCCTTTCAAAATGAGGAGAACTCTCTCTTCATCCGATCAATGGCCTTCTGGGCCTCCTCGAATGCGGAAACCTTGCTGACCGATTCCACCGCTCGACGATCATATGCCCCAATAACTTCATTGGCGCGGCTGAGCATCTGCAGTAAACATTTCATCAGTCGGCATATTGAATATGAAAATATTCAACAAGATAAATAGGAAAACAAAAGCCGACCTGCACTGCGGAATGTGCAAACGAGAGATAAAGCTCTCGTTCGACCAGGTTAGAAATCGGAGGCAGCGAGCTATCACAACTACCGAAGCCCCTTAGCACTTGCGCGCAAGAATCCCGATCGTCTGAACAAAGAGTCTCAAGGGCGGGGAGAAGTGAGGAAGCAGGAACTGGAATCCTCGCTAAGCACGGCAAATCCCATTGAATAATCCCAGGCACCTCACTCGTGCCAACCGGCGCTCCTTTCCCTTCTTCCACCACGGAGCGCGCCCTCGGAGAACCATCGTCCCCAAGGCCCCTTGCCGTAGGAGCCCGCTGTCCCGACTCCTTTATTCTCACCCTTTTGGGAACCGTCTCAGGCATATCGGTCCCCCTTGCGACCTCGCCTACGAGATCTTGAGAATGAGACTCCCCGAATTTTCTCCTTCTTTTCCTCTTTCTCTTACTCGCAAGCTCGGACGAAGAAGTAACCAAATCACCCGGGTCGGTAGAACGATTGCGATCTCCCTCAGTGATCTGATCGGAAGGCGGAATGACCTCCTCAACCGGTTCGGAGGGATTTCTTGCAGAAGGATCAAAAGCGACCATCGCAAACCGGCTCATCGGCAACTGCTCGGACGTCCGCCCTGCTGATCCATCGATATCACTGGTAGTCTTGCTTGAAGGCCCCGGAAGATCCTCCAAACTCTTAGAGTAATCCACGACGATCCGTTTAACTTTACCCATCCTCCTCAGCGCTGTTTCAATCCTTTCCGAGCCGAGCTCTTGCCAAGTCCTCCAAGAAAGCGTGCGGATTTTTTCGACGTTATCCCAGAAGTTGCGCGGGAATCTTGCGGTGACGTGCACTTTCACTACAAGATAAAAAGAAAAAATCAGAATCAGTATAACCCGAGCTAAGATCACAGAAGTCCCGAGGTCTACCGGGACAAATGTTCCAATGTCTCATGATTGGTATGCTGAGATCTTCAACTGAATCTTCGGAGACCTTCATGAAGAAGTATATGGAGTTCCATTTGCTGACCTTAGAATACTTCGGCCCAGTTAGGATGTTGTATTTCGCCCTCATGGAGACGTAAAAGGTGTCGCGCAGCCCGCGCTTGATGGACGTGATTTCTTCAAAAAAAACGAGTTCCCACCAGTACATCGTCTTCGGCACCGAGAGTGAGCGTCGCCATCATATTGCATATGGCCGAGGTATTCAATTGAGAAAGAGCCAGACCACGTCGGTGAGGATACGAAGTAACCAGGCGAGGAAGGGGAAGATGAAGCCGACACTCGGTGAAGAAACATGGGGGCAGTTCCATGGGCGTTTATCCGCGGTGGGTTTCAGCCAAGAAACTCGACCGTTACCACCCCCGTATCGTAGAGCAGCACCGATTAAGTTCGGAATTGACTCGGATTTACGAAGAGCCCTTTCGTTCTTAGGTAAAGATGTGGATATATAATCGAACGGAGAATTATCCGTTTCGTCGCTATCATTCATGACGATCTCCTGATAGTCCGCGCATACCAGGCCGTCAAGAACCCGCTCTTCCTTGACCGGCGAATCGGCTCTGTTTTGAAGATCAGCCGAACTGCTATCGTCTCTTAAGGAGGGCACCACGATATCCAGGTGGTTTGCGGGCAAAGGGACCTCGGCAGGAGCAGCGGTGAGGCCATACCGAGCTAGTACTTCCTCTAGCGAGCTCTCTGAAGAACTCGATGATACGATCACCTGTTTACTTGCTCTCGTCATGAATCTGGGAAGATATATTGATGATGGATCGGAAAACTTAAACAGACGGCAAAAGGTGATCGGAAAATCTAAGAAGATCGGAGAACGCGACCAAAAAATTCAAGCAAACCGAAGCAAGCGATCGGAAAATTCAAACAGACCAGAGAAAATGACCAGAAGTTCTGTCATATACGTTGGTACCGGGTTCAACACCATCGCAATTAACCTGGGAGAACCTAGCTCGTCGAACTGGGGGGGACTTACTGTTGGTACCGGGTTCAACACCATCGCAATTAACCTAGGAGAACCTAGCTCGTCTTCTCTATGACCCAAGAGGTCGGCCCATCAAGGAAAAGCCCATGTAGCCCGGTCCGAGGCCCAGCATAACTCATAATAAAGATGGGGGCTGAGCACCGCCGAGCTGATTCCAAGAACGGAAAGTGGATTTACAAATCCATTTTCAAAAAGGAAATCCGAATTGAAATTGCCAAAGAAGGAAAGGAAATCTAGGTCAAATCTAGATTTCGCGAAGAATGAATGAGAAAAGTGAAAAGAAGCCCTAAAGCAGGCTGAATATAAAGAGGAGAGCTCTGGAGAGAAGAAAAATGACACACTTTTGTAACACAGAAACTAGATCTTTGATTAATAAAAAGATTTTTACCCAGTCTCATTAACAAGTTATCTCTCGAAGTTAATCTTGCATTCACAAGTATTTATTTTGTTTTGTGCCTTTGTCAAGTTTATTTCTGCAGTTCACAAACATATAGTCTTAGAGATCGATCTCTTATGCCTCCTGGTTTTCTGTACAACTTGAGCCAGAGCTCTAGTCATGACCCTTATCTTGGTTAACGTATAACAGACATGTTACAAATTAAAAATTGTTTGCTTGCTGAGTAATTCTCTTCTTATAACACACATGTTACTCGATTATGTGCGAATAAGAAAATTATGACCTTTATTATTAAAAAGTATTAAAATAATTATTTTGTCTCAAAACATAAACAATAACGATAATGAAACTAAAAAGATAGAGATTCTACAAAAAAAAATTTCTTTCTTTTTCCTAAAAAGTCATTTACCAAACTCACAAAATCGAGTTGTCGAACCAATTCCCTCTCTATTGATATGATAGCTAAAGCATTCAGTCTTTTTGTGACTTAGTTGATCGAATGTACAACTTTATCAATTTCAATTGTGAAATTTTTCTTTCTGCAGAAGCAACCGAAATTGGAATTGTTAACAATATCCGATAAGTGATCCAAGAGTTTGGATAAAAATCTTCCATTGTTTTTAAAAAGTCCAACACTTCGATAAATCTCTTGTAGTGTTTGGATCTAGCTAGATCTTGGCAAAACCTCTATGAGAACCTTAAGTTCAAAAAATAAATCATTCCCATCAACATTTGAATGATTTTCATGCTTTAGAGAAGTTTCAAGATTGGTACAAAATGTCAACAATCTATCATTACTTGCCGTTTGCAACTTCCTCGGATCAAACAAAGAACCAAATTTATGTTCATACTTCTAAAATTGTTTAAATCTCGTCTAAAGAGAATATAGAGCTTGATCCATGACTTTGATGAAGTAAGAAATTCTAAATTCACTGAGTTGTTCCGACGGATTTGAATTCGTCAGTTCCACGTCATCGAAAATCGAAATCGATCGAAAATCCATCGAAAAACGAATGACGGGAAACACCATCGGTTTTCCGTCAAAATTTTTTGACGGTCATAATTCCGACGGCCTATTTCCGAGGGAATTCCGATGGCCATTTATGACGAAATTATGACGGCCTATTTCCAATGGAATTGCGATTGCCATTTTCTGACGAAATTCCGATGTCCAATTTCCGATGGAACTCTGATGACCAATTTCCGACGTTATCGTGATTAGTTAGTTTATATATAATTATAAATTTAAATTATAATAAAATTTCATTATTTTTAAACTAATATTTAAATTAAAAAGTTTTTTTTAAAAAACACACAATAAATTAATAAAAAGTTTTACGACGGACGACCATCCTTGTTAGATTCGGAATCTAAGCCCGGAAAAGTACCCGGGAATTGCAATTGCATAAACTGCATTACAACCTTAAACTTGTGAACTCGTCGTCTTTGTTGCTGTTGAAATGTTAAATTTATTCTTCAACAAAAGAGTTTATGTACAAAGAACCAATGCAAAGAATGAAACAAAACTATGTAACAACGAGCAAAGATTCAAAACTTATGTAACGCTGCGAGCCTGGAGCCACCGTTGGAAAGACACCATACAGTTCCAAAATGGTATTCTCAATCAAGAAGATCATGGTGGACGTTGGTCGATATACATGTGTGTGTGTCTCGCTCGTTTCTCTCACGCCAAATGTAATATATAGTGGCCTAGAGAGCAAGCCGAAGAAGAAGGATTGGGAGTTGACCAAACGATCGGGTGTATTTCCCATCAGATCACCTATGATATCCCACCAA
This sequence comes from Kernera saxatilis, assembly GCA_900406395.1. Taxonomy (NCBI): domain Eukaryota; kingdom Viridiplantae; phylum Streptophyta; class Magnoliopsida; order Brassicales; family Brassicaceae; genus Kernera; species Kernera saxatilis. The sequence continues at coordinate 22,850 of OVAY01000969.1, forward strand.
ACAGTGTAAGTGTAAAGGCACGCAAAAAACAATTGATCGCGAACCTCATCGGGTTCGCCACATAACAAACAAGCCTGAACACAGCCCCACCGCTTGAAACATGCTCTCGTGGACAGCCAAACTTTGATGGCTAGCCATGTGATAAAAGCAAACCGCGGGGATCCTCTGTGAGAACCAAACAACTTTTCTCAAAGATGTAAAGTCTCGTTGTGTACGAAGTTGATCCCAAGTCTTTGAGCTGGAGAACAACTCCGAAAACAGGTTCGGCTCATAACACCACAAAACTACATCATCACGAGCTTCCAAGGAGTGTATCACCAAGCTCTGGATGTGCATGATGATGTATAGTACATTTGCGTCTCGACAGCGAAGATATTGCTAAGTCGAGGTTGTGACCACATCAGCAACTCGCGTATTACGTGCTATTCAAAATTGATTCATACCAATATTGCCCATGATGTCGATCAACAGTCCCAAAGATAGCCAATGGTTCAGACCAAAAGAACTCTGTGCAACCATTAATACGAACCTCGAAATGCATAAACTCTGCAGCCAATGGGCGAAGCTTTAGAAGCTTACGCCATATCCAGGATCCCTGCTGAGTTTCCTAGACATCCCATAACGACCCTTGATGCAAGAGGTAGTGCTTCACCCAAGCAACCTACAAAGACCCTCCCATAGTGAAGAACTTCCATACTAAGCTCAGAGAAAACACATGTGAAACTTCATGAAGCCTACGAATATCCCAATCCCCTCTCGCCGCGGCAAACAAACATCCTCCCATGTTACCTTAGCTTTCCTATGAGTATTGTGGGAGCTACTCCAAAAACAAGCCAAGCACATTCTTTCAATCACCGAGAAACACCGTTTTTGTAAGAGGAACACAGAGCACGGAAAGTTCAAGATGCTGGAAATCACTGAATTAATGAGCTGCAAATGACCTGCGAACGAGAGATGACGGGATGTCCAGTTCAAAATACGGCTTTCTACCTTATCCACCAGCGGCTCATAGTCTAGTCTGGTCATCGACTTGGTAGTGAGTGGGAGGCCGAGGTAACTGATTGGGAGATCACTCACTGAGAGTCCCATAGTTGTAGCTTCAGCCTCAAGCCTCTATTTCCCCCAACCCGCAGCAAACACAATGAACTTGGAGACATTGATACAAAGACCTGACATATGCCACACGAAAGACCGGGTGCGTTTTAAAGCTTATGACCGGTCTTCGCACCCGGTCTTCGGCTGAGGTGAGATCGAAGGAGAAGATGGAGAGGACCGGTCACCTGGAAAATGAATTATGACCGGTCCTCATGCCCGGTCCTTCAGGGGAGAATTCCAAATCGTGGTCCAAGCCTTGGACAAGCTTGAAGACCGGTCTTGATGCTCAATTCTGCACCGGTCCTCGCAGTCAGTCCTATGGACCTCTCGGCACGAAAACTTAAATAACTTCTTAACCACAGCTTCAAATGGGTTAAGGTTAGATTCATTAGAAAGCTAACTCAAAGGGCTAGGCCGTCACCAAATTTCGTTAAGATTGGACGTCAGGAAGGCTTTGAACGTATGGCATATTCATGATGCTTCTGAATTACACTTCATCCGAGTTTTGCCCATATTTGCATCTTTTCGTCCAATTGTCCTGTAAAGATTTAAAACACTATATATAGACTATAAAACTACTTCTTGAGGTTAAAAATCACTAAAACACCAAAATAAAGTATTAAAAACATAACTAAGAGCGGTAAAAATTATAGTATATCAATTGTGTTTTTGTGAAGAATGTCCCACATCGGAAGTTGGGAGGGACCTTGAGTAATATATAAGGGATATGGACCAATCCACTCATTGCCAATTGGTTTTGAGTTGGAAGCCCATAGAACTTAACATGGTATCAGAGCCTGAACACACGCTGGCCCATTAGTCCGGCCCGGAAAGTGGTCCGATCACCCCACTAATTGATGGCCCAAAGGAAGGCTCAATTCCGTCGAGATAGCTACAAGTGCATTATCTTGAAGGGGCGTGATGGATTCTGTCGAGATTAATGGCTAGAAGAGCCATTATCTCGAGGGGGCGTGTGGAGAAAAGATCCCACATCGGAAGTTGAAAGAGACATTAAGTAATATATAAGGGATATGGGCCAATCCACTCATTGCCAATTGGTTTTGAGTTGGAAGCCCATAAAATTTAACATGGTATCAGAACCCGAACACACGCTGTCCCACCCGAATCGAAATCTATCTGGCCTACGAAGAGCCCGATAGATCTGATCTGAAATCGGCCCGACACAAAATTAGTCCGGCCGATCTAACCCGAAACTAATCCTATGATGGGATATTGTCGAGATTAATGGCTAGACGGACCATTATCTCGAGGGGGCGTGTGAAGAATGTCCCACATCGGAAATTGAGAGAGACCTTAAGTAATATATAAGGGATATGGGCCAATCCACTAATTGCCAATTGGTTTTGAGTTGGAAGCCCATAAAACTTAACATTTCATCAAATTGTGATGAAAATTATGTTTAAGCAATCCAAGAGGCAATGCCTCAAGAAGATTCTAACAACCGTCGCTACTAAAAATCAAAGGCGCATGTAACAACCATGCTCAATGGCAATCGAATAAGAGACATAGTCTCCAACGAGAGAGTAGTAATGATAATTACTACCGAATAAATCAAAGGTGAAACCTCTAAAAGAGAGTATTGATGACAATAAAATAAAAAAATAAAAATATCAGAAGCAAAATTAGCTCTTAAGAAAGAGCATCGACCAATGTCATAACAAGAAAAGAAAGAAGAGAGGACCTCCTCTAAAACTACGATGACTAAAATTCATTACAAAGTAAGGTAGGATCAAAATCCTTCTAGTGAAAAGCAGAGGTTAGGTCACTACAAAACGAAATCAAAGAAAAAGCTTCTAATAAAGAGAAGTCACAATTGTATCTACACAACAAAACAAACCATATACGAAGGACAGTAACGTTTGTTGCTGTAAACAAAAAGTTAAAGATAAACCTCTTAAGTACCACCACAAGATAAATTAGAGACAAAGTATTTTTAACAAGGGTGAGTTACTATAATAATTTTAGAAAGTAGTCTTATTACAATTCTAACACATTTTATTCCGAAATTACTAAAACAATCTATCGTACCGATTATACCCTTTTGGCCTTTGAAAAAAAAATGTAATTACGAAACTGCCATTACTATTAATTTCCACATATGCAGACACGCTGGCACAAGTCTACCACGGATATGGTGGTAGACTTAAAATTAGCAGCAAAGTTATTTTGGGAATGGTAGAAATGATGGGATGAATGGTAGAAATGATGGGATGAATGGTAGAATTATTCCGTAGAGTTATTTTATGAGGTGGTAGAAATTCTGAGAATGATAGAGTTATTTTGGGAACGGTAGATATGATTGGTGGGCCGTAGAGTTATTTCGTAGAATTGTTTCACGAGGCAGTAGATAAATCAGGAATGGTAGATTTATTTCGTAGAGTTATTGGTTTCAATGGTAGAGTTATTGGGGTCGTAGAGTTGTCTTGTAGAGTTATTTTGTTGATATATTAAATCTACTATACTTTTAAATATATTGTGGTAGATGTATAGTGTATGGTAGAACTATTTAACAAACCGTAGATTTATTAAATCAACCGTAGAGTTTTTTGTTAATGGAGGCAGAGTAATTCAATCTTCAAAAATTACTAGACCAACCTCGTAGTGATGGTAGTTTTATTTTCAGTTATAGCAGATTAATATACTCGCATTAGATTTAACCCATAGTTACAGCAGATAAATATTATCGCAGTAGATTTAGCCATATTTTTGAGTCTTACTATAACAACCTCCGACTGGTAGATTTATTTGTGATGGTAGATTTAAGATAGATAAATGGTGGTAGACTTGTAAAATACTAAAAATGAGTTTTATTCGATTATGTCCTTTCAAAATTTTCAGAATTGCAAGAATACCACAAAACATATCAAAGCTATCCATATAAGTCTACTGCATAAATAATATAAGTCTGCTGCAATATGTCAAATTGTCATAAATGTATGAGAATTGAGCTCGAGTTTTTCCAGTTTTGTCTTGATCGATCTTCTTAGAATGATAGATTTCTTGGAAAATCTTGAAACTTTGATCTAATATTTTGAAGTGGATTGAGGTGATAGTCGAAGTAATAAGTCTACTATAACGATTTAATAAGTCTACTACCATTTTATTGTATAACATATGTCAAGTCTACTGCTATTTTTATCCTCGGATTTTTTTGAATCAACTCGAGTTTTTCTAGTTTTATCTTAATCGATCTTCTTAAAATAATGGATTTCTTGGGAAATTTTGAAGCTCAAGTCATTTGGGTCCAGTTCCTCGGTGGAACATTTATTTGGATCGTGAAAAACCCCTTGGATATTTTTGAATTAGCTCGAGTTTTTCATATTATGTTTTGACTGTTCTCTTTTAAATGATTGATTGGTCGAAGGATCTTCAAACCTTGACCTATTTTTGAAGTGGAGTGAGGTGATAGTCGAAGTAATAAGTGTATAACGATTTAATAAGTCTACTATCATTTTATTGTATAATATAAGTCAAATCTACTGCCGTTTCTATCATCGGATTTTTCTTAATTGGCTCGAGTTTTTCTAGTTTTATCTCGATCGATCTTCTTAGAATGATTGATCTCTTCTAAATGCTTGATTGGTCGAAGGATCTTAAAGCTTTAACCCATTTTTGAAGTGGAGTGAGGTGATGGTCGGAGTAATTGCTCATTCAGTGCATTGCCGCAGTTTGGTTCTGACCAAGTGCATTCTGATGTTTCCATGGAATTCATGATTTTTTCAATGGCTAAGTTGAACATTTTCCTATGTTGTTTGGTCCTTGATATGGTGATAGTCGGTACTTAGAGAAATCCAACGAGTTAGTAAAAAAAAAATTTAGAGGTTTCTTTTTAGGGTCTACCTCAAAGATTTTTTTTTTTTAGGGTCTAGCTCAAAGATTTCTCTTATTTTTCTTCCTTTAACCAAAGTTGACAATCGTGAAAGAAGATATAATCATAAATTTTGTCAGTCTTTGTCTGGTAATCAAACAAATATGTCAATCTTCGTCTAGTAATCAAACAAAACTACCATCTTTTAAGAATCATGTCTACCACCATTTAATAAAAACAATCATTCACTAAAAAAAAATCTACACTCAAGTGTTTGGATATATACAACAACAAATTTATAACTCTACCGTCAATTATAACAAACAATTGAGTAAATCTACTATCACGTTCATATATACGCCAAATTAAATCTACCACTATTTTAGAGTCATGTCTACCACCATTTAAGAAAAACAATCATTCATTAAGAACAAATCTACATTCAAGTTTTTGGATATATACAACAACAAATTTATAACTCTACCGCCAATTATAACAAACAACTGACTAAATCTACTATCACGTTCACATATACGCCAAATTAAATCTACCACCACCACCACCAATGTAATCCACCATGAAACTCCCTCTACGAGCCACCGCGGCTTTCGTTATGGGGATAGTCCTCACTTTTCACCGAAATGCCAGTTTTGTTTACCAGAAATCCAAGAGATATACAAAAAAAAAACCATATTAGGGTTTCGTTTTTGGGTTTTGTTTCAATAACCGAAACAAAATCTAAATCTACAACCGCATGTGATAACTCCAACGAAAACGATGCCGGAAAAGCACGTAGAAGCCGCGAAACTTACCCAGAAGTTGCAGAGAAGATGAAGCGATTCGACCCAGAAATCACGATACTGCAAAAAAAAAACGCATGCTTAAATGACTTGGATTCACAATATGAGGCGAAGAAGAAGAAATGCATACCTTTGCCTGCGCCGGAAAATGGAAAAAATGGCAGTTTAGGGTTCGTCGAGTCGTTCAGTTTTGTCGAGAGAGGAAAAAAAATTTTGGGTTTTGGAAATTAAAATGAAAAGGACGCGTGAGAAGAAAAAAAAATTTGTATTTTTAGTTTTTTTTTTTTAAGTTTTCTGATTTTTTTTTTTTTGAATTTTTTATTATTATTTTTTTTTTTGTAAAAATTAAATCAAAATGGCATTTTTGTAATAACTAAGTTTTAGAAAGTTTTAATGTCCTTTTTGGAATTATTTAAGTTTGTCACTTGAGAAAAGGTTATTATAGTAATAAAAATACTTTTCAAAGTTGTTTGAGCTAATTTCTTTAAAATGTACAATGACTAAGATCGTTGATTACTAAAAAGAAGTGCATATGGTCGTTGGATATTGACAGTAACTTCACTTATGAGTTATGTCTGTGTTACTTCCCCAAAGTCTTCTAAGAAATAAAACGTAGCGACTACGGTCAATACAAAAAAAAATGAGAGTTAAAAGTCTTCTAAATAATAAAAGATGGCTACGTACTACGGTAACTGCTAAAGAAATGAGTGAGATAAAGTCTCCTAAGAAATAGAATGCAATAGTCACTGCAAAGAAAAAATATAAGGCAATGCCTTCTATGAATGAGAAATACAAAGAAACTACAAAATACAAAATCTCCTATGCAACTAAAGAAACAACTAAAGCCGATGCATAAACAAGAACTATTGTTGTGTGAAAGAATTGCTTCTACAGAAGCTATAGAAGAACGCAACCATTGTCGTAAAATAAAGAAGCGACCACAATTTTTTTTAGAAGGAAGCAATCGCCATTGCTATGAACAAAAACAAAAAAAAGGCGACTACGGTTGCTGTAAAAAAGAGGCGACCGCAATCGCTATAAAAAACACGCCTTCAAAAAGATAAGGTACTAGCAACAATTATTAAGAAAATGAAGAAAATAGACAAAGCTTGCAGACATAATATCAGGCGCCACCCGAATTAAGAGAATTGGGGGCAGCACAAACTACTATTTTGAAAAGTTAAAGAGTTAAAATACTCTGATAACATCATCATCTAAACTAGGAAGCATCAAAGTTCTAGCCTGCATGCTGTGTTTTGTCTACATGACTCAAAGAAACGTAATTCAATTTACAATCACTCTCAGAGTTCGTCCTTTCTAAACCTATGGGCACTAGAATTTCTACGCTATCCAGAGTGTTGGTCGTGGTCTTTGTCTAACCCAAACAAAAAGGGGACAACAGCTTCACGGACTCACTTAGCAAAATTGAAACAAATTTACAGATTGTTTACATGCAAGCTTCCCGGACAGATAGTCACCCGGAAATAAAACAAGCTACTGCGAATAAGTGAATGAAGTAAGCTGTTAACAAGCTACTGCGAAATTCAACTTTGAGAGGCAATTTATACTCGTGTATATATGAACTCAAGAAGCAGAGCTGGGCAAGTCAACAAAGTTCGGCTAAGGACCTAAGGTTTTGGAAAGGAAGAAGGAAGTGACGAAGGCAAACACTAAATGAGCTAATTAAAGGAATTAGACCAGCAACGAAAGACCAATCGTTATATTCATTTGGCCTATAATGAAAAACTCAAGACCATGTGTCGATAAGACTTGTAGAAGAGGTGAATTTAGGAGACCAAATACAACTGGGTCTATAAGAAAAGGTGAAAGTCACTGATATACAGAGTTTTAACTCTAAAATATCACTGCAAGTGCATAGCAAATCACAGTAGTATATAAGGGATCGAATCTACAGAGACCAAAGTTACACAGCAAATCTATAGGAGTCAAGTAGAGCTAAAATAAAATATGGTGGTTGTTTTATTGTGAATGCAAAGAATTACAATACGAAATAAATAAAACGATGTAAACTTATGAGATGAAGGCGTCATGCATTAGAGATATTCGCAAGAAACATGGTTAATAGATGATAACTGATAAACAGGAAATGCATTAAGCACTGAGATAGACAAATTTTCTCCCGATGCTTAAAGTCTATGAATAATTACTCCGTTGAATTCAACAACCTAAGCAAGCATTAAGATTGAGTTTGATAAGTTCACAAAACACCTTAACATCAACTCCCGTTGGCTAAGGATATTCTGCCCATCTAGGTTCTTTCAGGCTTTTAAATCAACTCTCGTTGTATCTAAACAACCTAAGATCAGAAACTAGGTAGGTAATCTAGTTCCAGCACTAAGAACAACCTAGATGAAGAAACCAATAGATAATTCCCTATCTAACAATCAAATCTATCAATTCATGAATCCCTTGAAACCCTAAAACCTAACTATGACATTAATCGCACATGGTAACAGAGAAAATACAAAGAGATGAAAAGAATTGCATAATGATATTAAGAAAATAAATCTGGGGTTTCGAAATCTTCTCCAAAGGTCACAGAGTCAGAGATTCGTCTCCCCAAAAGCTCTAGAGAAAAAGAGAATAAAATAAAGCGTATTATGAAGCGTATGAAGCGTCTGAGAAAAATTAAAGCGTCGCCTAACAAGTGGCTCAAAAATAGGTATAAATAGGTTTAGGGTCGAATTGGGTTGAGTTATGATGATTTTGGGGCACAAAAGGAAGTTTCAGAATTGTCAATTTTAGTCTGGAAGGGGATCGATCGATCCCAAGGGAGATCGATCGATCTAGACATTTCTGCACATGCTTCTTCTGTGAGCCAGATGGACATGTCTTCACGAAAATCGGTATAACTTTCGATCGCACCGTTAGAATCTCTTCAAACCACATCCAAATGAAAGCTAACTCCGGTGGCTATCTTGTGTCAACATATGAATGTGATCCAATGGTGAAAACCCCTTCAACGAATGTCAAACGTCTGACCCTTCTACATCATTCTGCATCTTCATATGTTCGTTTACACCAAAAATGGCTCATTTTCATCAAAAGCGACGTAAAACCTGCAAAGACTCGATAAAGGACTAAAAGACTCTAAAAACTCACTTTTGACTCTATTAAAGACTAAAAAAATAGTAAAAACACGTAAAACCGGTGTACATCAACTCCCCAGATTTAGTCTTTTGCTTGTCCTCAAGCAAACAGAAAACCAAGAGCGAGAAAGAGGTTTGAAAATGCGGAAACTCACATATCCTTTGGAATCATGCTCTGAATAATAATCTGCAGACCACTAAGACAAACATGGTTAGATCATTCTCACTATATTCCCACCACAACTTCACCAGCATTTACCGTACTCGAAGTTTCTGATCTAAGAACCTCCAATCGCATATCTGCTGATTCTCTAAGGTTGATTTAATACAAACATGTAGTCTCACTGAGGAAGTATCGATCACCGAATATTTTGAAGTTTTTCTTACAAGTACACTGGCCAGGACGTGCAAAGCTTCTCCATCGGTTCCTTTCCTCTCTTTTTTTTTTTATTCTTTTTTCTGTTTTTTTTTTATGGGACATGCTTCCATGAGACGTGAGAAGGTGCGGGTTTATGTCTTGTTTTATCACAATCTAACTTAACAACGACACATGTCGCGATCTTGCCTACGTTTCAAGTTCACATTGTGCGCATTCAGCTTTATACAATAACTAGATTAGGACCCGCATGATATACGAGTTTTTAATAATATTTTTATTTATATATAATTAAAAAAATAAGTAAGTACCCGTTGTAATATCTTAATATAATTAATTCAGACATGAATAATATGCAAGTTTTACTAATAATTGTATTTATATATAATTAAAAAAAGAGAAATTGCTAAAAAAGCCACTTTTAGAATACCATTTTTTAAAAATGCCATCAAATAAAAACATTTTCAAAAATGTCATTCAAGATGGATAAAGTTCCCAAAATGCCCTCATTTAAATTAAAGCAAATATGAGTTTTATAGTTTTGACAGAAAAACATGATTTTGCAATTTTTGAGAAAAAATATAATTTTACTATTATGACAAGAAAACGCAATTTTACGGTTTTGGCGGAAAAAAGCGAGTTTTATGGATTTGGCGGAAAACAAAATTTGTGGTTTTGGCCAGAAAATAAAGTTTTTACAAAATTGACAGAAAAACATAATTTTGTAATTTTTGCGGGAAAATACGATTTTACGGTTTTGACTAAAAAATGTGATTTTGCAGTTTTGGTAGAAAAACGAGATTTTGCGAATTTTGGCGAGAAAACGCGGTTCTACGATTTTGGTGAAAAACACGATTTTACAGTTTTTGCAGGAAAACGCAATATCACGGTTTTTGCAGAAAAACGCAATTTTACGGTTTTGGCGGGAAAACACGATTTTGCGGTTTTGGCGGGAAAACGCTATTTTACGGTTTTGGCTGGAAAACGCTATTTTACGGTTTTGGCGGGAAAACACGATTTTGCGGTTTTGACGGGAAAACGCGATTTTGCAGTTTTGGCGGGAAAACGCAATTTTGCGGTTTTGGTGGGAAAACACAATTTTGCGGTTTTGGCGGGAAAGCGCGATTTTGCGGTTTTCGTAGAAAAACTTGATTTTGCGATTTTGCAGGAAAAACGTGATTTCGCGGTTTTGGCGAAAAATGGGATTTTACGATTTTACGGTTTTAGCGGGAAAATGTGATTTTGCGGTTTGGCGGGAAAATGTGATTTTGCGGTTTGGCGGGAAGATATAGTGTTATAAGTTTCTTTGTAAAATCTTGTAATGTTATGAATAATTATGTGGATGCCCATTATAAGGCCCATCTTCTAGAATGTTCTAACTTTACTTGCACTCTAGGTTTTACTTTGTTACCAAGTAAAACCCTCTCATTGTGTTTCTATATAAAAGACCTCTTTTTCGTTGGAATAATACACATGCAAAGTTCGGATAGACCTGCACGTGTTATTGTAAAGAATCCTTAGCCAGAGACATGATTATAACTCGGATTTTGAATATTATCAAACTCCTGAAGAGTTATCGCAAGTAGTACGAAGAAATAATATGGGATAAAATACCTTGGAAAGACAAAATTGTCTTCAGGTATCCCAAATTGAACACATAGCAAATGAGATGTTATCTCAAAAGATCCTTGTAGGATTTTACATAAAAGTGTTCACATATATTTAGTCATGAAGTACCATACTGAAAATGTTATTCGAGCAATTTACTGATCTTTCATGATTGAAAGATGTGTTTTCGTATGACAAGAAAGAAAGCCAAAAGAGTAACTCATATGTACAAGATGAATGTCTAGAAGATTGAATAAAAAGAAATTTGGACCGTAAGCCCAAATAGACAAAGAAATTATGTTCTAAGTGAAAGAGATGTTATGGACCGTAAGTCCAATGACTCGAAAGATTATATGATGAGTTAATTTACTAAGGTTCTTTTTATAATAGTTCTCGAAATATGATATATATGATAAGAATGCATGTCCTGAAGATGATGATGAGCGTGGTTGTACTCTTTTTCCTTTATCATGGTTGTTATTCCATTGGGTTTTTCCTGATAAAAATTTTAATGAGGTAACAAAGAACACGCAAATGATTGACGTCACCTAAAGAGGAATGTTATAATAAAGGTCTATCACTATTCCAAAGTTTTCATCATTCATTAATGATATCAAGAGAAACAAGGAGATGATTAAGATTAATCATATGCAAGACCCATGAATTGCAGAAGAATGGCGATGTATGTATGCTACAGATTCGTTCAAGTGAAGATTTAGCAGACTTATTTACCAAGGAGCTTCCAACTGCTATTTTCAAGAAGCTACTTCATCATAATGGATTGCATCATCATAATGGATTGCATTATCACAAAGATTTCAAGTCATGCAGTCATAAGGAGGAGTAAATGCGCGCTGCACTCTTTTTTCCTTAACTATGGTTTTTCCCATTGGGTTTTCCTAGTAAGGTTTTTAATGAGGCAGCATCTTACGCGCTTTAGGGGATATTTTATATAATGGACATCCAAGGAGGAGTGTTATGAATAATTATGTGGATGCCCATTATAAGGCTCATCTTCTAGAATGTGCTAACTTTACTTGCACTCTAGGTTTTACTTTGTCACCAAGTAAAACCCTCTCATTGTATTCCTATATAAAAGACCCCTTATTCATTGGAATAATACACATCAAATTTTCCATCTCTTTTCTCTGTTTATAACATGTAATACTTTTTAAAAAATTTTAAAAACTTATAAATTTAGATTATAAAATTTTATAAATATCTTTGTAAAACCTTTTAAAACCTTATAAAAACTTATAAATTTAGATTATAAACAATTTTATAAACGTTTATAAGTATCTTTATAAAAGCTAGTAAAACCTTTTAAAAACTTTTAAACGTGATTTTGCGATTTTGATGAAAAAATAAAGTTTTATAAATATCTTTATAATATCTTGTAAAACTTTCTAAAATCTTATAAAAACTTATAAATTTAGATTTTAAATTTGAGAAATTTGGAAATATAGCACTTATTATATATTTCTTTTGCAATGTAACACTTTATTTTTGTGTCATTGTGTTTAACATTTTCTCTGTTGAAAAATCAGTTTTGTCCCTCTCCTTGTTTGCACAGCGCGCATATTATACCAAATAAAGATAACTAATAGGTGACATGTGTCACCTTCTGACATAAACACACACTCTCTCTCTTTTTTCCACTCTAAACACTTAGGTTTTACTATCCTTTTACTGTTTAGTATTCCCTTAGGCATTAGTATTCCCTTAATTAGGGTTTAATGTTCTTTTAGGGTTTAGTATTCTCTTAGGATTTAGTATTCCCTTAGAGTTTAGGGTTTAGGGTTTAGGGTTTAGGATTTAGAATTTGATATCCCCTTAGGGTTTAGGATTTAATATCCCCTTAAGGTTTAGGGTTTAATATTCTCTTAGGATTTATGGTTTTGTATTCCCTTAGAGTTTATGGTTCATTTTGGGTTTAGTATTCCTTTAAGGTTTAGGTTTAGGGTTCTCTTAGGGTTTAGAGTTTAGTATTTCCGTAGGATTCATTATATTCTTAAGGTTTAATATTTCCTTAGAGTTTTATAAGTATCTTTATAAAACTATTTTAAAACCTTATAAAATGATTTAAACTATAAACAGTTTTATAAACTTATATAAATATTCTTATAAAACTTTTTAAAACATTATAGAATTAAATTCTAAACATTTTATAAATTTTTATAAGGATCCTCGTAAAATCTTTTAAAACTTTCTAAAAACTTATAAATTTAGATTATAAACATTTTAGAATTTAGGGTATAGTATCCCCTTAAGATTTAGGGTTAATTCCCTATGTTTAATGTTCCTTTAGAGTTTAGTATTCTCTTAGGGTTTAAGTTTTCTTTAGGGTTTAGTATTCCCTTATAGTTTGAGTTTAGGGTTTAGGATTTAGCATTCTCTTAGCGTTTTGTTTTCCCTTAGGGTTTAGGGTTTAATATCCCCTTATGGTTTAGAGTTTAGTATTTTCTTAGGGTTTAAGATTTAGTATTCCCTTAGAGTTGAAGATTCCTTTTGGGTTTAGTATTCATTTAGGGTTTAGGTTTAGGGTTCCCTTATTGTTTAGGGTTTGGTATTTCCGTAAGGTTCAATATTTTCTTAATCTATACTATATAAAAGTTGAAGCTATAAGCTCCTAAAGGCGTCCACCTAGGATTTAAAAAACTGATTCTTATTGGTCCACGTCATTGTAAACTGAATTCTATTGGTCCAAATCGTTATTTAACATAAAGTATTTATGATAATAATCGGTCCAAAATAAAAAAGGAAAATAAACATAAAAAAATAATCGGACAAAAATAGAAAAGGAAAATCAACATATTATACGAATGAAAGTTTTTTTAATTCTAAAATAGAAATCTAAGAAATAGGTAAACTAACATAAAAAAAAATCACAAAAAGTTAAATTAACATATTACAGTAAAATCAACATAAAAAAAATATCTTAAATAACATATTACACGAAGAAAGTTTCTTAATTCTATAGTAGAAATCTCAAAAAATTGGTAAACTAACATAAAAAAATATTTCAAAAAAAGAAAATCAACATAAAAAAAAAGATAAACTAGCATAAAAAAATATCTTAAAAAGTTAAAGTAACATTTTACATAAGGAAAGTTTCTTAATTCTAAAATAGAAATCTCAAAAAATAGGTACAATAACATAAAAAAAAAAATCTCAAAAATTTAAATTAACATATTATACGAAAAAAGTAGAAATCTCAAAAAATAGTTAATTCTAAAATAGAAATTTCAAAAATAAGTAAACTAACACACACAAAAATATTTCAAAAAGTAAAATCAACATATTACACGAAAAAGTTAATCGGAAAAAAATAGAAAAGGAAAATCAACATAAAAAAAAGTAAACTAAGAGGGTGTTATTGGTTTATGTATTTTAATTGATTTAGAAATTGATATAGGATTTATAAATCATGCGAATTTTAATTAGTATTTGTAAATTCGTAGGTTTTTCCTCGGATTTGAGTTTTTGTATTTTAACGTTAAAATCCATCCAAATCAACTAAAATTTAATATGAAATCAAATCCATAAGTAAATCCGTAGTGCTGAATAACACCTGATTTGAATTAGTATTTATAAATCATAAAACCAATAACACATAATTTGAACATAGATTTTTAAATCATAGAACTAATAACACTGAATTTGGTTTGAATTTCTAAATCCATTAAAATACCCAAACCAATAACCCCACTAACATAAAAAAATATATCAACAAATTATAGTAACATATTATACACTAGGAAAGTTTCTTAATTATAAAATAAAAATCTAAAAAAAGGTATACTAACATAAAAAATATCTCAAAAAGTTAAATTAACTTTTACACGAAGAAATTAATCCAAAAAAAAAAAAATCAACATAACAAAAAAAGTAAACTAACATAAAAAATATCTCAAATAATATATTACACAAGAAAAGTTTATTAATTCTATAGTAAAAATCTCAAAAAATAGGTATTGTTTGGGCAAATTTTGGTACGGTTCGAATCGAGACAATGCTACGGAATGATAGGAGAGAATATCACTTTATTAATGAATATTCTTTGAATGACACCATTCGAATTACAATCAAGTGAAAGCTTCTAACGATATCTAATGATGGATCTTCAGAGGTTCGGACCTTGATCGTGGGGTCTGAAGCTCTGAGAAGATTGAATCGCTCGGAGTTGTCTCTGTAAAATTCTCGGTTGCTTCTCTTTCGGAGCGGCAAGAGTAGGTTAGCTTAGGTTTTTAGCTGTATTGTTCTCATTTTTTGAGATTATCGTCCGTAATCTCTTAAGATTCAGACCTATCATTAAGTAGACTTTGGGTCGGTCGGACGTTACGCGGATTGGACCTTACGCGGATCGGACCTTACGCGGATCGAACCTTATGCGGGCCGAACCCGTGGCAGCTGTTGACTTAGTTTCCCTTAACTTTTATAGTGAGTCCCGCTGGTGAATTTATTTTACCCAACAACTTGCCCCCCACTCTCCAATTTCTATTTTAGAATTTGGAGAGTAGTAAATCGCTTGAATCTATCTGTTATTATGAACGCACCTTGAGGCTGCTTAGGTGTCGTTGCTTTGGTTTTAACCGAAATCCACACGTGTGTGCCACTCGTTTTGCTTGGACAGGAACACCTTTGTTTGACAACTCATGTTGTTTTAGATCCTTTGTAGCACAGTTTAAGTAACCTGACAACTGGTATTCTTTTGTAGCTTGCACAATATGTCGACATTTTTGATAAAGTTAGGTGGGCTAACCAAGTGTTATTGCACGCTGCTCAGAAGTCGGTTTCTAAAGATAAGCAAACGGTTTCAAAATCGTCACTGAAGCGTGCAATGACGTTCTCCGATGGAGTTGGTCGAGCTCTAAAGCTTGGAAGAGGTCTTCTTTTAGTAGTAGGCTTCGACTTGCCGCTATGGGAAGACTCAGCTTCTTGATAATGGTGCAGGTGAATATGGTGGGTAAAACACCTCGTGTTTCTTGATCCACTTCTAGATTTTAGAGATGTTGCTCCTGCTTTTGTTATTGAAAGAGAAGCTATCGCTTTACTGTTTCCGTAGTGGTTGCAATTCTATCTTCGTTCTATGGACGTTGCCACTTCGTTTGTTTGAACTGAAAGCTGTCGCTTTACCATTTTCAGAGTGGATACAAGTCGGAGCTTGTACCGCTTTAATTTTTGAAGATCTTGCTTCTTTGTTGTCTTTGGAGCGGTTACAAGTCTTTTTATTATTTAGAGCTTGTACCACTTCGATTTTTGAAGCTATCGTTTCTTTGTTTTTCGGAGCGAGTACAAGTCTCTTTATTATTTGAATCTTGTATCACTTCGATTTTTGAAGCTATCACTACTTTTATTCTCGGTGTGGATACAAGTCAGAGCTTGTACCACTTCGATTTTTTGAAGCTTTTGCTTCTTCGGTTTTTGGGAGTGGATACAAGTCGGAGCTTGTTCCACTTCTATTTTTGAAACTGAAGCTGTCGCTTCTTCGGTTTTTGGGAGTGGGTACAAGTCTAAGCTTGTTCCACTTCTATTTTTGAAACTGAAGCTGTCGCTTCTTCGGTTTTTGGGAGTGGGTACAAGTCTAAGCTTGTTCCACTTCTATTTTTGAAACTGAAGCTGTCGCTTCTTCGTTTTTGGGAGTGGATACAAGTCGGAGCATGTTCCACTTCTATTTTTGAAACTGAAGCTGTCGCTTCTTCGGTTTTTGGG
>OVAY01000970.1:0-39310 GCA_900406395.1 Kernera saxatilis
TAATGTAAAACATAAAATATATCAATAAGATTAAAAGTAAAGTTATTTTAGGAGTTTGCTATTAAATGTATCTAGATGAAGATGCAAATCTATTAAAAACGAACTCATCTGCATCCAGATGCTTCATCCAGATGCATGTAAAAAAAAAACGAACATCATCTAGATGGACCATTCAGATAGATCATCTAGATGGACCATTCAGATAGATCATCTAGATGGACCATCCAGATGAATATTCTAACTGAGCAAATGAACATGGCCTAACTGTAAAAACAATGATATTTTGGCCATATCACTAGAACAATTTCAAATTTTAAATTTGTTGATCTATTAGAAACTTTTTTTGTTTTAATAGAAGTCATACTTTTGGTTTTTATGCCTTTAAAATTAGAAAGCGTCAAGAGATATACTCATATGCTACATCTTGTGTTTAATCAGGCTTGGCTCAAAGAAAATTTGGATCCGGTGTGTAGTTCAAATCAATTTCAAACTTTTTTCTATAGCCGCCCCCTACCCCGGTCCCAGCCGGCTCTAACTATGATATTGTGGAAAATTATTAGTTTCGGATATTAACAAGTATTCAATTTACGAGTGATGTAATAGCGTGGGGTCTTATCTTTTACTTTCAAGCGTTGTTACAAACTTTTGTTTTTGCTTTTTTTAGCCAATCCGTCGTTATTAACATATAAGTTGCAAATTGCCAAGGATTTAGGTTCTCAATGGTGACAACAGTTTGGACGGTGCAGAACAGAGATGTGGTACGGTTTTAGTGCGGTACGGTTGAAAGAAACGTATTATGCGGGAGAAATACGGTTAGTATATAATAAGTGATGCGAAACAATATATGAATGGTGAAAAAAACAATATACGATGCGGTACAAATATTTGTGATGAAAATGTAAAAACAAAAGTATAGAATATATATTTTACAAATAAAAATATATTAATATCATTAATATATTTTAGATAAATATATTAGATAAATATTATAAACGGTGCAAGATATATATTTTGATGTTAACAATTATTAGAAATAAATTATTTAGTGTTATATATTCTAAAAAATTTAAAAATCAAAAAGTTAAAGCTAAATTATTATTTTACTATTTAAACATGTATGACTATAATAAGTTTATAAATAATTTTACAAACTATAAACTTTATTTTGAGAAACTATAAAAAGATTAGAAAGTGGAGAAATTTTATTTGTTAAACATTAATTATGAAATAAGAAAATAATAAAAATAATTTTTTGACACTTTGGTGTATTTTATTAAGCTATTTTGACTATTTGTATGTTATTTATTATTTATCATAATATTTATGTTTATATATAAATTGTTAAGAAATGCAAAAATAATATTAATAATTAAAAATTATATAAACCACACCCTATTGGTCTCTTTCTTTTCTAGGTGCGGTCCACGGCAAAATTGGTACCGCTCTTTGCTTTTATATTTTCTTTTTTTATCAAAAAAACAAAAACAAAAAATGCTGAATGGTGACAATTTTTGTCCCGTCTCTTGGTTCCGCACCTCCCGCACTAAACATTCATAGACTTAGTTAGTTACATACGATAAGATGAAAATAAAATAAAGGGAGGTGGAACATAAAAAGGCTTGATCGATTCGAGTTTGTATATAAAATATGATGAACCGAATTAAATGTACGGAACTTTCGAGGATAATTTTTTTTATATTAAGATAAGGTAGAACCAGTGTTGAGCTTGGCCTATCCTGCCCAACCTTTTTTCCATCATTCTGCCAAATTTTTTTTTTTTTACCAATTGGATTTTCTTTTTCTTTAGAAAAGTTTAGGTTTTTTTTTTTGCCCATTTTGACCGCAACTCTAATATATCAGTCATCTTTTTAATTAATCACTCATCTCAACTTAATTAGAAAATCGACAGGAAAATTCATTAAAATACTTTGAAAAAAAAATAGAATAAATTTTGACTCCTGAAATATGTATGATCCATATATTTTTTCTTTCTCCTTTCTGCTAGTATTATTTTAAGATCCCACGAGTTCCCCGATTCTGTTTCATTAGAAAAGAATAAACCTGTAAGAATTGTTTCTCCCAAATTTATTAATCAATTAATTAATACGGAATATATAGAGACTTAGGTGGTTAATTTGACTTAATTAGGCTTTCGCTACGGTTCTCCTTAAAGTCTTCATAAAATAATTCTACGGTAATTTAATGTCAGTCATGATCCTATAAACACTGGAGGCTGAAACCTTTTGTTGTGTATATCATCAACCTTTTAGACCCCAATTTAAAACCCTTCAACTAATTAATTTTCTACCCCATAAAAGAGATCCATGGCCAGTGAGCTCTTCTTGACAAGTCTATCTTCATTTCTCTCTCTTGATCTCGTGTTCTTGTTGTGAATTTTGTTCGATGAGAGAGAATATACACGTGGTTCAATCCACAGAAGATCACCATCATCAGAGACAACAAAACCTAACAACGAGTTTAAGCTCTAAACTAGCAAAGACATGGGTCACCACCAAAATATACATCTTCGTCCTCTTCATCTTCCTCCTTAGTGCTTCTCTCTCTTGGATGTATACGGTATATATTTTCTTTCTCATGATCTACCAATCATATATATATATATGTGAAAACTTTTATACATATATATGAGTATGTTATACGACACGTTAAAGATAAAGATCTAAAGTATGTTATGGAGCGATTAAAAAAATATTATACCGTTGAGGAATCTGGCGAGAAGAAACATATATTCCATTTGTTTCAAATAGTAAGATGTTTTCGAATTTTTTTTTTCTTCACAAAATTATGTGTTTTATATTTCATCTATATTTTATTACTTTAATTCTTCATTTACTCTTTTTTTTTTTTTACGTATAAGAGGAAACTTTAATGACAATTGATAGAAAGAAGAATAGATTTGTGATTGAAATAAACTTATAATGTATGTGTGAAAAACCTAAAACATCAAATAATTTGAAAGAGATGGTATACGTAATATAACCGATAGAATGTCTATCACTTGTGTGTGTTTGTTTTTTGTTTTTTTTGCCTATAGTCTTTTCTTTCACAAAGTTGAAAATCTTTGAACCGTTTAAATAATGGGTAGAACTCTTTTTATTTGGTAATAATAATAGAACTCTTTAGTAGTGTATACGTGGTACCTATAAACTTTATTACGGAAGTTGGATCCTAATTTTTTTCATTTGGTGTTATTCATAGTTTGTATTAAGTGAGAGTAGATTCCAAGTAACATCAATATTCACAAGAAACGGCAGCAAAAGTACTACCACAACCACAAGTACTACAAATATCCCCAAGATCCTCATTAAGATCCCATTAAACTGCACATTACTCAACAACACCACCACACAAACATGTCCTTCAAATTATCCAGCCGAGTTCGAACCAGCGATCTCATCCTCGGAGACATGTCCTGACTACTTCAGATGGATCCACCGAGACTTAAAGGTATGGCAAAAGACAGGGATCACAAGAGAAACACTAGAGAGAGCAAAACCAAATGCTCATTTCAGGGTAGTGATAAAATCAGGGAGATTATACGTCCATCAATACGATAAAGCATTTCAAACAAGAGACGTGTTCACAATTTGGGGAATACTTCAGCTTCTAAGAATGTATCCTGGTCAAGTCCCTGATCTTGAGCTTCTCTTCCTCTGCCATGATAGACCCGCCATTTGGAAAAGAGACTTTAACAAAAAGAGAAAGAACACGTGGCCACCTCCGCCGTTGTTTCATTACTGTGGTCACCGTGATGCATACGACATCGTTTTCCCTGATTGGAGCTTCTGGGGTTGGTATGACTGATTCCTCATTTTGTTTTGTTGGTTAATGGTTGACTATTAATCAAGATAAAATAATATCTAAAGTTTGGTCAATAACATAGATGGCCCGTGCCATAACCAATAAATTATATAAAATATTGATTTTTTTATAGGCCGGAGGTGAATATAAAGGAGTGGAATAAGTTATCTGTGGCACTAAAAGAAGGGAACAAAAGGGTGAAATGGGAAGATAGAGTTCCTTACGCTTATTGGAAAGGAAACCCTCATGTTTCTCCAATAAGAGGAGATCTTATGAGATGTAACTTCTCCGACAAGTATGATCCTATGGTTCGTCTCTATGTCCAGGTATGTATATATGTATCACCATTGGTTCCAATCTATACAATTTTGAATGTCAAAATGAATCTCTAAATTAATGGCTTCACATTCATTCTCAAAATGTAGAATTCCATCAGAAAATAATTCATAACTTGTAATAATCATTGTGATCTTGTCTCACATGTTGTTTCAGGATTGGACAAGTGAGATTGAGGTGGGGTTTAGAGGATCAAACCTAGAAGATCAATGCACTCATAGGTATGTATGTAATATATGCAAAATATATATATACTAACTAACGTATAAGTCTCTTATTTTTGTTTGTTTGTGTTGTTATATTGATAAACATTTTTGCATCTGAATTTTGACATTCAGATATAAAATCTACATAGAAGGGAATGCGTGGTCGGTGAGCGAAAAGTATATACTTTCGTGTGATAGTATGACGCTGTTGGTTAAACCAGAGTACTACGATTTTTTCATAAGAAGTATGGTCCCGATGAAGCATTACTGGCCTATTAGACCAAACAACAAATGTGGTGACCTCAAATTCGCAGTCGAATGGGGTAACAATAACACCGAAAAGGTCAGCAATAATCTCCAAGATCTAAATGGAAACTCTACTTATTTTTGAGTAAAGTTTACAATATTCAAAGAAAAATTACTTCTAATGAAAAGTAATGTCTTATATTTTGATTTAAAGTCATGGTCACTACTCTTTTTCTTTAACAATATACTATGGGATACCGCGCCAAGCGCGAGAATAATAAATTATCAATTTTTTTTTTTGATATTACGGTTTAAATGTTAATTAGTATAAATTAATTTTTCAATATTTGTTAAAAACTTTATAGACACATATTTTTATAAGGTTAAAAAATATATAATGTTTTACAAAATTATTGATACTAGATATTCGGAAACGAATTTAGTAAAGTGAAATAGTTGTTTTCCAACATGGATAATTATTGATTAAGTATTTAGTTGTCTTTCAAAAATAACTTCACTCAAATTTTTTAACCATTTAGATTTTAATAGAATATCCAATAGCATTGTATGTAAATATGATGAGATCAAATGTTTTTGCAAAAAAAAAAAAAAAAATCTTCTAATATATAGTAGATGTCGTTTTGAAACTTTTCATTCAAAAATAATGTTCTATTCTATATTTTTATTAATTTTAATTTGAGATATAGTTAGGTATTTTATGTCAAAATTTATATTGAAAATTCAGAAAGTACTTATTCTGAAACAGAAAAAATATATGAAATTGAGACTTATGTCGACCCATGATTATTCTGTGATGATGTTAATCTATTATTATATAGGCACAAGCCATAGGGAGACAAGGAAGTGAGTACATGATGAAGAATCTAGAGATGAAGTATGTGTATGATTACATGTTATATGTGTTGCAAGGCTACGGGAAACTGATGAAGTTGGATGTGACTGTGCCTGAAAATGCGACCGAAGTGTGTTCGGAGACGATGGCTTGTCCGATCACTGATGGTGGTCTGATCAGGCAGTGCATGGACGACTCGTTGGTTATGTCTCCGAGTGTCAAGGCGGCTTGTGATTTGCCAAAGCCTTATAAAGATTATGAGCTCAAGAGGTTTCTTAAGAAACAAGAAAGTGCAGAGAGAAAGGTTGAGAAGTGGACCGATAAGTATTGGAACTTGTGAGGTCCAAAATAACAACTTTTTTCAATAGTGAAAATATAACTGCGAGTCTGGTTTACATTGTACGAAACTAAGTACTGTATAATCCAATTTGGCAAGTCTGGTTTAATTTGTATTTATACTGACAATTTTAAGTTTGTTTTTTTGGTCGTTTACGATTCATAGATAAACCCCGAAATACATGTGACACATCAGTTAGCACTAAACCAATTTAAGTATGTGTCTGTATTTTTTATTTTTTGTCAACAAGTAGCCTTAAATCAAATAAATAATTGGTTAATAAAAAAATGGCATCTCATTAATTTGCAACTATGGTTGAAAATCCTAGTAAATGTCAAAAACAGATTGAATCCAATTAAATATGTTGAAAATCTATGTTTACTAAAATATGCACACATAATATACATGTATGTAAATATATGTGGTAAAAACTAGAAATTAAATAAAAACTGATAATATAAAATGGAAATTAAGTTATTTAGTCAATAAATCATATCCAATATACGTTTTCTGTATTTTTGCAATAAAATTAATGTACATACTTATTATTCCAAAACCTAACATATAGTATAGTATCGAACTTGGCAGTAAATGTTTCAGTATATCAAATCGAAAAGCAAAAAACATCTCTTCTATATGAATTTTTTCCTGAGAAATTAAACGAGGTCATCCGAATCGAGACCCGCAACTATGAAGATGAACAACAAAGGTTTTTATCAGAAGCCACGTGGAATATATCATCAGAATCTGAGTTTTAGTTATAAACTAGCCACCACTATCTTCATCAGCATCATCGTCATCGTCGGTGCTTGGATTGATATGGTACTAAAACTCTTATCTCATCATCTAAACATTTTAATCATATATATATTTAGATATAATTAATTTTTGAGTGTTCATATAGTTTGTAACAGGTAAGAGTAGAATCCAAATGATGACGACATCAATATTGACAACTAGAAACACAATCATCAAGATCCCATTAAACTGCAACGGCACAACACAAAAATGTCCTTTAAACTATCCAACCGAGTTCGAACCAGCGATCTCATCCTCGGAGACATGTCCTGACTACTTCAGGTGGATCCAACAAGACCTAAAGGTATGGCAAAAGACAGGGATCACTAGAGAAATACTAGAGAGAGCAAAACCTAACGCTCATTTCAGACTAGTAATAAAATCAGGGAGATTGTATGTTCATCAGTATGATAAGGCTTATCAGACAAGAGATGTATTCACAATTTGGGGAATACTTCAGCTTCTAAGGATGTATCCTGGTCAAGTCCCTGATCTTGAGCTTCTCTTCCTTTGCCATGATACCCCCGTTATTTGGAAAAAAGACTTTAGACAAGAAGAACCAAATGCCACGTGGCCTCCTCCGCCGCTGTTTCGTTACTGTAGCCACCGTGATGCATACGACATCGTTTTCCCTGATTGGAGCTTCTGGGGTTGGTACGTAGTTAGTGCTTTTTTTTTCTTTTCTTTTTTTTTTTTTTTAAGAATGTAAATATCATTAAAAATGAAATATTTAGGTGTTACAGTTTGCGATTACAAATTTCTTCACCTAAAAAGATTTGTTTTTTTTTTTTAATTCTTAACAAAATCGTTTTTTCTGGTTGGAACTAAATCTGAATACTTTTCGAATCACTGGGTCTAATGGTAAATGCCCTGTTTTCTACACTTTTTTTTATCGATTAAATATACAAACATATATGATTTGATTTGAATTGATCTAAACTACTCTTGATTTTCTTTCAAAGGAAAAGCTATTTTGGTCAGCCATGTAAATGGAGTGTACGTAGCGTAAGATAAACTTTTATTAATTATCGTTAAATATATAGGCCTGAGGTGAATATAAAGGAGTGGACAAAGTTATCTGTGGCGATTAGAGAAGCCAACGAAAGGGTTAAATGGAAAGATAGAGTTCCGTACGCTCATTGGAAAGGGAACTCCTACGTTTCTTTGGAAAGAAAAAACCTTCTGAAATGTAATTTCTCCGATAAGTATGATCCCATGGTTCGTCTCTATGACCAGGTATGTCCCTCCATTTTCAGCATCAAAAAACGTAACAGTAACTCACGATCTTAGTAGAAAATAAAATTGATATGTAATAGTAATGGTTTTTCAGGATTGGGATAAGGAGAGGGTGATAGGGTTCAAAAGTTCAAACCTAGATGACCAATGCACCCATAGGTATCTAATATTATTCTTGTTCGAACCTTTTTTTTTTGGATTTTATTAAATTTTTGATGTTGATCTAATTATTAACACGTTGTGGTTTGGAATTGGACATTTAGGTACAAGATTTACATAGAAGGTCGTGCATGGTCGGTGAGCAAAAAATATATATTAGCGTGTGACAGTATGACTCTACTAATTAAACCAGAGTACTATGATTTCTTCGCAAGAAGTATGGTTCCATTGAAACATTACTGGCCGATTAGATCTCAAGAGAAGTGTCGTGACCTCAAGTTCGCAGTCGAATGGGGTAACAACAACACTGAAAAGGTTAGCAATATATATATATATAATATCTACGATTTTGTATTTGTTTTAATCACTGGAGATTCTATATCGAAATCCAGACTAATGATATTGATTTATGATCACATCATGATGATCTTATAAATACATATAGGCGCAAGCGATAGGGAGACAAGGAAGTGAGTACATGATGAAGAGCCTAGATATGAAGTATGTCTATGATTACATGTTGTATGTGTTGCAAGGCTACGGGAAGCTGATGAAGTTGGATGTGACAGTGCCTGAAAATGCGACCGAAGTGTGTTCGGAGACGATGGCTTGTCCGATCACTGAC
Source organism: Kernera saxatilis (assembly GCA_900406395.1). Taxonomy (NCBI): domain Eukaryota; kingdom Viridiplantae; phylum Streptophyta; class Magnoliopsida; order Brassicales; family Brassicaceae; genus Kernera; species Kernera saxatilis. The sequence goes on from OVAY01000970.1 coordinate 8,619, forward strand.
GGTGGTTTGATTAGGCAGTGTATGGACGGCTCGTTGGTTACGTCTCCGAGCATCAAGCCTCCTTGTGATTTGCCGCAGCCTTACGGAGATGATGAACTCAAGAAGTTTCTTGAGAAACAAGAAAGTGCTGGGAGAGAGGTTGAAAAGTGGACCAATGCGTATTGGGAGGTGCAAAACAAGATTCTTCAACAAAGAACGTAATTAACTAGTATAATTGACGGGGGAGTAATACAATGGGTATACTAGGACACTCTTACAAGTTGCAATGAATTGTTTTGACTACCAATTCGAGAAAAAAAAACAGGCAAACAAACATTGAAAAAAGAAGGCCGGTGAGAGAAAATAAATTCATTATATGAAGGTAATAGATTTATTAAGGCCCAATTTGTAAACGGAAACAGAGGCGTAGCCATTATTATATTAATCCCTAATCCCAATCTGACTTGTTGGCAACTAATGTTTTTATTTAATATCAAAAGTAATGATTGGCGTCACGATTAATAACAGATAAGCGTCTTGCGTAACCATAATTAAACACGGTCAACGTTTAATTACACAAACAATTTCCCAAGAAAAAACATTAGCCAAGTTGCCTTGTAAGACAAGTCTCCACGATCTCACAAGTGTCGAAGAAACTTTCAAAACCTCTGCTCTGTGTTTCCTGAGAAAAACTAATCCATTTGTCTTGAGTAAAATTAAATGAGTTATCTAAAACTTGGCGTTGAAGTCATAAGCGCGAGGCTCAAACCTAGAGAGGATAGTTCTCACCCTCACGGCGATGGCTATGGCGGCCTTAACTCCTTCGTGGAGCTACGATTCGACGGTGAGAAAGTCAAAACCTCGACTAAACACGACGATTCGAGTCCGGTTTGGAACGAGAAGTTCTTCTTCAACATCTCTGATGCAGAGGATTTATCGAATCTGATTCTTGAGGCATACGTTTACAATAAAACCAGCAACATAACGAAATCGTGTCTCGGTAGGATTCGAATCTTCGGAACTGCGTTTGTGCCCTACTCAGAAGCTGTCGGATTGCATTACCCTCTTGAGAAAGAGAAATGGAGCGTCTTCTCTTTCGCAGCCGCCATTACAGGTGAGCTCGCTCTGAAGGTGTTTGTAACTGATAACCCCTCTCTCAAGGTACCGAATCCAATCCCTACAAAGAAGATTACTTCAAACACAAGGCACAAATTGCACAACATCCCCATGGCAGAGAAGCATAAACATAGCCCCCGAAAAGGTCATCAGTCGCAACCGCCTCAACCGCCACCGGTGATGGTAGCTTCCGGGTTTCAAGCGGCCAGGTTTGCATCTCCGATACCTGCAACAATGGGATTTAATCCGAATCCACCAGATTATTCGATCAAAGAGACGAATCCGATTCTCGGAGGAGGCAAACAAGCAAGAAGAACCAGCGCTCATGATCTCGTCGAGCCAATGGAATTTCTCTTTGTCAAAATCGTGAAAGCTCGGAATCTTCCATCCATGGACCCAACCGGAAGTCTAGACCCGTACACCGAAGTCAAACTCGGAAACTTCACGGCCAAAACGAAGCATTTCGAGAGGAATCAAAACCCGATTTGGAACGAAGTCTTCGCTTTCTCCAAATCCGATCAACAATCAAACTTTTTCGAAGTCATCGTCATGGACAAAGACGTGATCAAAGACGATTTCGTCGGTTCAATCCGGTTCGATCTCAATGAGATACCGACACGTGTCTCGACAGACAGTCCGTTAGCTCCAGAATGGTACATAATCAACAACGAGAAAGGAGGGGAGATTATGTTGGCTGTTTGGTTCGGTACTCAAGCCGACGAAGCGTTCTCAGACGCAACATACTCAGACGCTTTAAACGCTCTTAACAAATCGAGTGTGCGTTCTAAAATCTATCATTCGCCGAGGCTATGGTATCTCCGCGTTAACGTCATCGAGGCACAAGACTTGGTTACTGTACCAGACCGGACTCGATTTCCAAATCCATACGTTAAGATCCAGCTAAGTAACCAAATGGTTCGAACCAAACCGAGTCAGTCGCTGAATCCGAGATGGAACGAAGAGTTTACGCTTGTCGTGGCTGAACCGTTTGAAGATTTGATAATCTCCATCGAAGACCGAATCGCGGTTAACCGAGAGGAAACTCTGGGATCCGTAAAAATACCGATCGATACAATCGATAGACGGATTGATGATAACCGGACAGTGCCTAACCGTTGGTTTGCTCTTGAACTTGAGAACACAAGAAGAGTCAGATTCGCGATGACGAGACTTCTTCTGAACGTTTGTTTAGAAGGAGGCTACCACGTTCTCGACGAATCTACTTATTACAGCAGCGATTTCAGACCGTCGATGAAAGAGCTGTGGAATCGTCAGCAGCCGTCGATTGGTGTTCTTGAATTAGGGATTTTAGGAGTTGAAGGTTTAAATCTGAGCCAAGAAGGGAAGAAAGAGAGGGTGGATGCTTACTGTGTGGCAAAGTATGGAACCAAATGGGTCAGGACTCGAACCGTTACGGACTGTTTAAACCCGCGGTTCAACGAGCAGTACACGTGGGAGGTTTACGAGCCAGCGACTGTAATCACAGTCGGTGTTTTCGATAACAATCAGATCAATGGCGGTAACGGCAACAACAGAGACGGGAAGATTGGGAAAGTCCGAGTTAGAATCTCGACTCTCGAATCCGGAAGAATCTACACGAATTCGTATCCGCTTCTCGTTCTTCGACCTTCGGGTGTAAAGAAAATGGGGGAATTGCATTTGGCGATTCGGTTTTCTTGCTCGTCCATGTTTCGGATGCTGATTCAGTACTCGAAACCGCTTCTTCCCAGAATGCATTACGCGAGACCGTTGAAAGTCGTGCAGCAGGAGATTCTCCGGCAGCACGCGGTTAACTTAGTGGCGGCTCGGTTAAGCAGAGCTGAGCCGCCGCTGAGGAAAGAAGTGATCGAGTACATTTCGGATTCGAATTCGCATATCTGGAGCATGAGGAAGAGCCGAGCCAATCTTTTCAGGTTGAGATCGGTTTTCTCCGGTTTACTCGGAACCGGAGAATGGTTTCAAGATATATGCAGGTGGAAGAAACCGGTAGCGTCAACAGCAGTTCATGTACTGTACTTAGCGTTTGTGTGTTTGCCGGAGATGATTCTTCCGGTGATGTCTCTTTGGTTGTTCATGCTTGGGGTATGGAACTACAGATTGCGTCCGAGACAACCTCCACACATGGACACAAGACTTTCATTTGCAGACAATATTCATCCCGAAGAGCTTAACGAAGAATTCGATACGTTTCCTTTCTCGTCTCAAGACCCAGGGATTGTAAAAATGCGTTACGAGCGGTTGAGGAGTATTGCGAGTAGAGCTCAAACGGTTGTGGGAGATATAGCTGGTCAAGGAGAGAGAGTTCAGGCTCTGTTAAGCTGGAGAGATCCAAGAGCGACTTCGATCTTCATGGTGCTTTGTTTGGTTTCTTCTGTGGTTTTGTATGTTGTGCCGTTTAAGGTTTTTGTTCTGCTCGCCGGATTATACATCATGAGACATCCGAGATTCCGGCGAAAGACACCTCCTGGTCTGGTTAACTTCTTCCGGCGACTTCCTGCAAAAACTGACTGTATGTTGTAGAATGCAAAAACAAATGAAACTTTACCACAAGCCAAGAAACCAAATTCGATTAATCAAAAGCTCAAGTACACGCAGGAATTCCCGAAATCACTACTAGTCTTTTCTTTCCTAAACATAACCAAAATACTTTTTTTTTCAGGGACGTTAGCTTAAGTCTTTTTCTTCTTCTCCTAGATTCAATGCTTATATATACATGAATCATCCACGCATTAGATCAATGTCGATATGGGCATGATGCATATCCATTGATCTTGAGCCGGTTGACCAAATGCCTACAGGAGCCTGAACAAGGTTCTGGCTTTGCTGAGGAACAGGAGGTGACGTTGCTGCTGTGTTCTCGTTGTTGTCCAAAGCATCAGTGTCTTGGACATCTTCAGAAGTTTCTTCTCGTCTTTTAATCTTCACTTTCGGAATCGCCCATATGAAGCTCCCAACGATAACCTATCACGGAGGCAACACACAAGCTTTAAACATAATCTCTAAATCCATCTAAAGAATTTGAATTTACAAGCAGCTCACCTGAACCGGGCTTGCTGCTATTAGAGCCCCTCCAATTCCACCACCAATGACACGACCATCGGGGCTGGCAAGTGAGACAGATAGATGTCCAGTGCGGTTTGGGTATTCATTGTCAGTTGCGTTCAGATAAGAAGTCGACAGAGAAATGAGCTCGAATCGGCCCTAGCATTAATATACAGTATAAACTAACATGAGTAATGTTTTTGTCTTCTAAAGGATAATAAAATGTGAAATAATACTAAACCTCGTATGTAATAGTTCCATGGGATGGTGATGGCTGAAGGAGAGTTGCAGTAGAGACTGCGCCACTAGCGGATAAGACACAAATCGCTCTTGGACCCTGCTGCGAAAAGGATATAACCTTTGATGCAATGTCCTGAAAACAACACAAAGAGTATGGGTTAGAGAATGTTTCAAGAAGCTCAAAAGAACAGATTTTGATCACGAGGAGACTGGAGAAGACATACTTCACCAACGGAAACTACGATAACGTGCGGCGTGAAGCTCATTCCCGACGATGAAGGCAACAATTCACCTTACAAAAAAAATTATTCAGAGAAACCAAAGCTTTTTATAATGGGAGATATCACAACTTCAGGACATCAATTTAGTAAACATTGTTTAAGAGAAGGGCCCTGGAATAAAAGACTATATTTTGAATTCTAAATTTCGCACTTGAGATTAAAAAATTAAAGCTTTAATTAGTCCTTAAAAGAGCCTATAACAGCTGGAATTAGCTCCATAACTTCCCACTATTTTCAAAACCAATGTCCTCATAAACTATATAATCAATTCAGCTTACAACTTTCCACCAGTTCCAACACAATTTCAAGAAGAGAGAGAGAGAGAGAGGTTTTTACCAATGGAAGCAAGACGTTGCTTCTTACCGGAGCCAGGAGGTCTTCCACGGCCACGTTTGTTAGAGTTTGGAGACATGGTGGAGACTGAAGGAGACAATGCCAACGAAACAGAACCGTCTTGTCCGTATTTTCTAGGTCGTCCTCTCTTCCTCTTCACAGAGGACTCGCCCGGCGGAGGAGGAGCAACCGCCGCTGAAGAATCGGCCGGAGAAGACTCAACGGGTAAAGGAGGAGACACGAATCCAGCGGAGCCAGCACCTGGGTTTGGGTTTGACCCGAAAGGAGAGTTGGAATTGGAGAAATGGTGAAACCCTTGTGATCCCTGAAACGTCGGTTGAGTTTGTGGAGGAGGAGGACCTGAACCGGGTATTCCTCTTTGAATGTAGTAAGAACCCGACCCGGATAACGCCATTGCTTCTCTTCGATCCATAGCTTCCGAAAAGACTCTCTAACTTTAACTTAGTTTTTTTTTTTTCAGCAAAAAGGATGCAAATTCGCTTGGGGACCCTAAAAAGTTCGAACTTTGTGGCTAATTGCTACAAAAGGGGAAGAGAGAAATCTGATTTTTCTTTCTTCTGAAAGGATAAATGGATAAGAACAAAATCAGAATCTAAAGGGTCTATAAGACTTTTAAAGAAATAAACTTGGCGAGTAAGGTAACATGCAACCGAAATTTTCTCAAAGCTGATCACAACACACAAACTTTCATTTCACCTAATTGCTTATGTAGCTTTAGTATCAAGCTATGTAGAAATTAGATCCAGAAGAGAAAAGGAAAAAGCTTAATTTTCTTCTACTTTTCTCTCTTTCATTCTCTCACCAGAAGCAATAAGTGAGATATGAAGCTTTCTTCTCCATCAACAATGGTGAAGAAAGGGTTTTTATTTTCTCTCTCCCTCTCACACACTTGTTCTTCTGTGTGTATGTGATGTTGCTTTTTTGCTTTACTAGGTGACAGAGGGAAACAGAAAAAAACAAAAAACTATCAATCAGATCCCTCCCCCTAAGAGTTGAAAGCATTTACTGTGGATAACACAAAGGGATGATTTCTTTGGAAATTCAAATTCGAAATTAAAAAAATTTGATGTCTAACTTTGACTGTAAGCAGCTCTCTCTCTCTCTCTAGACTTCTTTCTAGCATCTAGCAATTCATAGGTGTGTGGCTCATTCCAACGCTATACATTAGGCGCGTGTATCAAACGAAACATGAGATCGAGTGAAGATCACGCGTCTGAAATGGAGAGTGAGGGAAGGTGTTGTGATCTAGCCAAGACTCGTTCCTCTCTGGCTTCCACTTCATAGCTATTGATGATGATGAAACCTGGCAAAGCTTTCAAATTTTAGTACACTGTTTTTTCTCAAAGATCTATAGTTTAGTACACTGTCCCTAATCTTTAGATTCGAACTATAGTTTACAATAAATACTTGAGACTGTAACTATACAACATGAAGTAATTATTATTCTTGTCCCTATTCATTTGAGACTGTAACAATACATTCATTAAGAGATATATAACATGAAGTAATTATTGTTCTTGTCCCTATTCTATTCACCTAAATCCCCATTTTTCCTCTAAAAACAAACCGTTTGCATGGACCCAAGAATCTATAAGACCCAATCAAAATAGGTTCCTCAACCTAATTTCTACTTAAGATAATAAAACAATCTTATAATTCGTCAAGAACATATATACACATAATGATAATTTACTGAAACCTAGAGATTGAAAGTTGTAGCAAACTTTGGAGATTAAACTCGTGTTGCTTCTTTCTCTATGCCAAGTTGCTCTTCTTCGACATTTTTACCTCGTCCAATTTCACCCAAAATCAGATACACAAAATTCCGAAACCCTTAAATTTAGAAACCTTAATAGACCGGAAAGCTCTGCTCAGGCCCATTATTTAACAAATAATGGCCCAATAGTATCTGAGAAACGGCATCGTTTTAGCGCGGGACGTAAATAATCCTTGAACAACCGTTTCAACTACCTTTCCTATCACTTTGTTCACCTCTCTAATTTTGCGATTTGCTACCTCATGTCTGCTTTTCATCACTGTTCCTCTGCATCATCTTCGTCTCTACCAAACCCAAACCCTAAACCCCTAATTTTCCCGCCAATGTATCAGTCTATGAATCTATCCGTTTCTTCTAATTTCACCCACCGATCCCTCTTCGAATCACGATTCCCTATATTCTCCACCGGAGTCCGAAAATCCCTCCATCTCAAGCCTTCTCGCGTCTCATCCGGCCCTGAATCCCGCGATTCAGATGCGAAAACCCTCACCGAGAAGCTTATTTTGCTCCTCAGAGCCGTCCCGGACTGGGCAGACGAGATTAAGGAGCGTGGGATGCAGCAGAAACGCACTCTCTATACTCACGAGAAATGGGTCGAGCACAGAAGCTCTCTCCGCCATGTGCGGCACTTGGTCTCGAGCTTTTCGTCACGCGTCATACTCTCTCTTATTCCCCCTGTTTTCTTCTTCACCACCGTCGCGGTCGTGATCGCCAGCTACAATTCCGCCGTGGCTTTGGACTGGCTTCCTGGTATATTCCCCATCCTTCGATCCTCATCGCTGCCGTATCAGCTCACGGCTCCTGCTTTAGCACTTCTTCTGGTGTTTCGTACGGAGGCTTCGTATTCTCGGTATGAAGAAGGAAGGAAAGCTTGGGTTGGGATCATTGCTGGAACAAATGATTTAGCGAGGCAAGTGATTTGTTCCGTTGATAGCTCCGGTGATGAATTGATCATCAAAGATTTGCTGCTTCGGTACATAGCGGCTTTCCCTGTGGCCCTTAAGGTAATCGATCTCTGCTTGAATCAATTATGTCTAATTTTGGCTCTGGGTACACAAAATTGGTTTCTGGATTGTGATTGACTGAGATTTCTTCATTTGCAGTGTCATGTGATTTATGGTTCAGATATCGCAAGAGATCTTCGGAATTTGATAGAAGCAGATGACTTATCTTTGATTCTTCAATCAAAGCATCGCCCTCGTTGTGTAATCGAGTTCATCTCTCAAAGCCTTCAGCTGCTGAAAATAGATGATACAAAGAGAGATTTGTTGGTAGCTTTCTTGAATCCTTAAACTCTTGATTAAACTCAGTTAAACAAGGAATCACTTCTTGCTATGACTCTTGAAGCGGTCTCAATGCCTTACCGTGTCTGCAATATCCATGTCTTGGTTGTCGATATCTTCGTTTGAACATTTAACACCAAAATATGTTCCTTGCATCATGCAGGAATCAAAGATGCTACATCTACATGAAGGTATTGGAGTCTGCGAACAACTCATGGGCATTCCGATTCCTCTCTCTTACACACGCTTAACCTCGAGGTTTTTAGTCTTTTGGCATCTAACTCTCCCAATTATTCTCTGGGATGAATGCCATTGGATTGTTGTTCCTGCTACTTTCATCAGTGCTGCATCTCTATTCTGCATAGAAGAAGTACATATTCCTCATCAACGCTCACAATACCAGTTTTATCTTTCATCCCCTTTTGCTTGAATCTTTAACTACCAAACCTTCTTTTTGGTTTGAAACTCTGCAGGTGGGTGTTCTTATAGAAGAGCCATTTCCTATGTTGGCCTTAGATGAGATTTGCGATCTTGTGCATAGTAACATCCAAGAAGCTGTTAAATCTGAGACAATCATACGTAACCGGATCATGGCAAAGATAAAGCTCCATGAATTCAAGCACTCAGCAAATGGTCGGCACAGATCTTGATTTCCAGTCCTTGTGAGTGACGACATTCTGATGCATTTTGTCTTTCTTGAGGGTTTGAAATATGTGATGTTAGTTTAGCTTTGATATATACATATTGTATAGAAACACCTTATACCAGTTGACTGGGAAACTTTTCCTTTGTGTATGCATATGCTGTATATATGCAGATTCTACCTTTACATAAGTCATAGTTTGTTTTAGATTAAACTTTACCTTTGTATATAATAATACCATTTAAAAGTGTTTTCCATACATTTTGGTGTCAAGGAACGCAGTTATACCTTCTTTGCATGATTTATAATCCATCTACAATTTCTTAAACTAAATTTGCTAGCCCTACTGTAATGTTGTTTTTACCTATGGCTAATGACTAACATAGAACTCATCAAAGACACAATTCGCAAAATGGATTGCTCATGAAAAGAAGAGTTTAGAAACATAAAACTTAAGCTTAAAACAACCATGGCTCACAAATGTATGAACCACTGATAAAAGATGAACACCATCACAAGAAAACAAAAAGAACTAGTAATCCAATAGGATAAAGTGACTATGTTACGAGCCCATGATCATAAACACTTGACACAAGTGTCACATCTTCTGCATGGTCTAGAAAGATGTAAGCTTTATGATGCTTAAAGGCTTCCATTCCTTGGATTCCAACATTTGTGATAGTGTTCCTCTCGGGCTTGTAGTAGATAAGGCAGAAAGAGTCGGATATAAAGTTTGGCGACAACACAATTTCACCTGTACGAGTCATTCCAACAAAACATAACTCGGTCACTTCAGATATATTCATCCACGGAAGAGGCAAAACGTAGAGATATATCTCGACCATTCATGTTTCTCGGCATCTTCTAGAACCGATAGTTTAATACCGATGCATATTCCGTAATTAACAATGTGCAGCTGAAGCATAGCTAATTTACCCTTGTAGTTTACCAGAGTTGAAGCAAACTTTCCTCCCGAGTTCATTTCCGTGCCATGATCAGCTTTCTCGATATAATTGAATTTCTCAGATCTTATATCAAAGCAAACTATATCAGGATACCCGTCATAGGCATCATGGACTATGGCTAAGTAATAGAAAACACCACTGATGCATATCCCATCATATTGATAAAAGCCACCTCCTGTATGCTCCACAAAAAGATCATGTGGCATGTCACATTTGATCATTCTCCACTCTTGTTTCTTACCGGTTCCTAATGTCAGAACTTGATGCTCTTGAGAAACGAAGGGTCCTACACATGACCTGGTCATGCACATTACTTTGAAAGTTTTGTCGATAGGATCATACCCAAAACAGCTTATCACTCCCTTCCTCCTTGTTATCACTCTGGGTAAGGCCAAGGATTGTCCTGTGCTAGGGTTACATATCAATGGCACAGTAACTGTTTTTCCCTTTGAGGTTCGTTGATTCAAACCACATACCAGGCCACGAACAGGACGACAAATGTTAGAGGGACAAGTAATTGGGAAACTCATATGAATATCGGCGGCTATAGGAGACGGGTTTTGAGGATGTGGTGATGAGAAGAAGAACGTTTCGCCGTCTTTTAGGCATGTGAACAATAGCTTCGGGCGAGACGAAGATAGATTGGATGAAATTTGAATCGCGGAATGTGGAATACCATAGCTTCGATAAGCAACGAAATCTCGCTATAGACTTCACAGGCAATCTCAAGAGTATCTCCGTTACCAGGTCGAATGGGATCTCTTCTGAGTTTTTTTCTCCTCCATTCCCTGAATTCGAAGAAGATCGTGTAATGCGCCTTGTTTTCATGCTGGATACACTTCTCTTCTCTTAAACCCTAAAGTCTCTTTTTTTTTCCTTTGCGTTTGATAAACCTTAAAAGGTCTTTATAATTACAAACGAACGAACGATACCGCTTAAAACGTGCGTCTCAAGATCTTGGGCTTTTTAGATTAAAAAATAGTATAAGGGTCTATTTATATATACTTAATTGTACGAGGATCTGGATGCATAAAAGATAAAAGAAAGCTGGCGATTCAAACGACGTCGTTGGGCGTGCTTAGAAAAAGTGATCTCTTCTCTTCTTCCTTCGCCGGGAATCTCACAAACGGAGAACTCTGCTGTTCGTTGGGGACGTGCCTGGAAGGCAAGTTCTCATTGATTCTTCGAAATTTTTCATCTAATTTTCTTCGATTCCTTAATTACGCTGTCCTCAGCCTCGTTTTTTCTTTTCTGGGACGATCTGAGATCTAGGGCTACTTGTAGTCTGTTTCAATTCTGAAAATTTGGTAGGTAGCTATTATATCTGATTCTTGAAAATTTCGGAGATGTAGATCTGATTGTTGGCTTAGCGGATTTGATGTAATTGCTGATAGGTTTGATCTGTGGACTGAGAGAGCTAAATAATTGGTTTGCGTTTTGTACATTGGATCTCTACTGTTGAAATTCGATCTGTTTCTTCTTCTTCGACTGTTTGATTTGTTGTTATGGCAATGCTTTTTTTTACCTTCAAAGGTTTTGAGTATTTACTGCTCTTGATCACAAAGATCGCTTATGTAAATTGCTACTTTAAGTTAGTTTAGAGATTATAGCCATATCTGAGCAAGTATTAGTTTTGTTTTGGCCATGAACAGGGTTTTGTAAAATCTCATTCGGTGGATAATTCACAATGGAGAGTATAGCACAGGAAACGGAATGTGCAGATCAGTCGAATGAGACACAAATGCCGCTTATAAGCGGAGTTCCTGATGATATAGCGATTTTCTGCTTGGCTAGAGTTCCAAGAGAATATCACATGGCAATGAAATGTGTTTCCAGGAGGTGGAGAGATTTTGCGTGCAGCGATGAATTGTGCGATTATCGAAACAAGTGTAACTTGGCTGAGTCTTGGATTTACGCGTTGTGCCGAGACACATATGGCAGTGTCTTCTTATACGTGCTGAATCCATTCTCGTCCAGAAGATCGTGGAAAAGAATCCATGAATATCCACATCGTATCCGAATGAGAGAAGGTATGGGTTTTGCAGCGTTGGGTAAGAGACTGTTTGTGTTGGGTGGATGTGGTTGGTTAGAAGATGCTACTGATGAGGCTTATTGCTATGATGCTGCTATGAACACTTGGCTTGACGTTGTACCTCCTCTTTCAACTAAAAGGTACTTATAATTCTCTTCGGATTCTTAATCTTGCCATTAACAACCAGCTCGATATTGTTTTTTTCCAACTTTATCTTCCAAGTGCATATGCAGATGCTACTTTGTTTGTGAAACGCTTGGTGGGAAAATTATTGCAATTGGTGGGTTAGGATTGAATTCAAAAGTTCCACAGACTTGGGACATCTATGATCCGTTTACCAAAACCTGCAAAACTTGTTCAGACGCAAATATTGTCCCTGAAATCGAAGATTCATTTGTGATGGAAGGAAAGATTTATGTACGGGGTGGTGGTGGATCTTCCGCGGCAGTCTATAATGCATCGAGCGGGATTTGGAAACGTATGGATGATGATATGGCGTCAGGATGGCGAGGTCCGGCAGTTGTTGCAGCAGATGATCTCTATGTTTTGGATCAGAGTTTTGGAGCTACGCTAACAATGTGGTGCAAGGAAACGAGAATGTGGATTCGTATCGGGAAGCTATCTCAATTGTTGATGAAGCAGCCATGCCGGCTTGTTTCTATTGGAAGTAATATCTTTGTGATTGGTAAGGATTGCTCTACTGTGGTGATCGATGTTGAGAACGTGCGGAAGAAGTCGATGAATGGAGTAATGGTGTGCTCTTCTATACCAAAGACTTGGGAAGATTATATTGATGTTATTAGCTGTAAATCTGTAGCTATATAATGTCTAACAACATATGTTGTTTATGTTGCTCATGTAAAATCACAAGCCTGTGTGAATCACAATACTGTCCTTCTGGTTATTATAACAACACGATTCAAATCCAAATCTCAAAAGCTTTGGTTCTTCATTGTTCAATGTAGGAGGCAGCTCCATTATCCTCTAAGTTTGATCTTAAAATCTATTGGAAATTACTCAATGTGGTTGGTTTGCAAAAAAGAATCGATTACACTGAAGTTACCTTCTAAATTAACTGTGTTCCAGAAGGCGGCAAAAAGCTATGCAATTTCTGTATCTTCCTCTTGAGTTCCTCAAGCTTCCCTAATTCGTCTTTGCTTGATAAGGAGGTCTCTAACATTCGAAAGACTGGTTCGCTCACACACCTTCCTCTCTCCACTGTCTGCCTCGAGCACTCAAATGCATCATTGGCTCTTCTTCGAGCACACAGTGCAGTGGTAAGGAGTTCCAATGCGTGGCCATGAGGGCAATACCCTTTCTCCACCATATACTTCCACAGGTCTAGTCCTAAATTGACTTCCCCGTTCTGACAGAACAGCTTCATCAGCATCAATACGGTTGGTGTTTTCGGAACCAGAGACCTGCCCTTCATTTTGTGGTAAAAGTCACATACGCCGTTGAGTCCAAACTCTTTCGATTTCATCATTCCGATAAACATTGAGTGAAAAGTTAAACTGTCGGGCTCAATTCCTTTCTCTTCCATTTCCTTCATCACCTGGATTGCACCACTCACGTCTCGGCACTTCATGAGAGCACTCATCAAAGCGTTATAAGCTCCGCAATCAGGTGTTAAGCCTCTGTTGGGAATTTCATCGAACAGTTGGCGTGCTTTGATCTTGTTCCGAGCTACACCAGACCCATGGATCAATGTAGTAAGTATCTGTAATGTGGTATCCAGATTTTGACGATCCATTTCTTCAAAGAGCCTCAAGGCTTCCCCAAAATTTCGTTTTTTGCAGAACCCATCGATTCTGATGCCGTAAGTGACGGAATTGGGCTTGAATCCTCGTTTCACCATTTCATGGTAGAACAGCTCAGTGGCGGTAACATCACCAGCTTCCTTAAACCCTAGCAGTAAAATGTTCATCGTCTTTACGTCTGGCTTAAACCTGGAATGCATTTTTTCGAAAATTGATCTCGCCTCCTTCATCTCTCGCTCCGTGCAAAATGCTCGTAGAAGAATATTGAACTCATCGACACCGAATTTCTTTCTGAATATCTCTTTCTCCATCCTCGCGAAAGCTTCTAAAGTTTCTTCATACGACCCAAATTTAGCGATTTTACAGAGAAGGATGCTCATGGACTTGAAGGTCAGCAGTTTAGGGTAGTCTTTTCGCACTTCAGCCATTAAAGCCCAAGCCTGATCGAAATACCGCATCCGTGCGAGAATGTGAAGTGTTTTCTCGAAGGCATCAGAGGTGGGAGAAGATTTAGGGCTTTTGAGTGAATATTTGAAGAATTCGAGAGCTTTGAGGCCATTGGAATGAGCAGCGAAGAGACGACCGAGAACTTCCGATACGAAGTCCGGTGATAATGAAGATAAAGGGATGTGCTTGGTGAGAATGGGTTGAATCGGATGATTTGGGAATGGATGATCATTGATGATCCTGGTGACACGTTCGATCTCTGTTCTGATTCTTGACGACGATGTAGATGATAAAGATGATGATGAAGATGATAATACCGGAGCTAGAAGACGATACGAATCGGAGGAGGCCTTCTTAAGCATTTTCCCAACCAAAAAGTAAAAAGATTCAGACCGAAAGTAATCGGAAGAAATACGAAACCTAATGGAACTATCGTACCCGGTACAGTTTAACCGAATCGAACTGAACCAAATCATATCGGAAAATAACTTAATTCGAAATTCGGTTTATATTGGTTATTAGAACTTGTGCGACGGCTCGGAAAATCTATTATCGATTATCACGAGCTTTTCTGTCGGTATCGGTGGAAAAAGAAAGTTCCTTTGACGGAGGCTCAAGTTTCTTTTTTGAAGGGGTAATTTATCCTTTTCTCACCATGTCTTTAATCCGCACGAAGATCCGTTAGTCTTGTTCGTGTATGCTTTTTATTCGCTGTTGTCCAGCTAAAGCTCAGTTATTTAGGGTATGCACGGAAGCTGTTTGACGATTTGCCTGTGAGAGTCTATTGATTCTTCTGTGATGAAATTTTGTCACATAGTTTGTGTGGGGCGAGTTTTAGAGGATCTAGACTTTCAAAGCTTCCCTTGTTACTATTCTCTCATTAGGGATAGGTTCAGGGACCATCGAAAGGTTTGGTGAAAGAGGAAGAAGAACGTTTTGTCTTTCAAAGTTGTGAAGAACGTCCAACTTGTTAGGTTAACTTGTTGCATACAAGTAGTGATTGGCCAATTTGACTTAGATTTAACAAGAGCTTACTGAAAAACTCTCTGTACAATGTTATTCTTGCTGTGAACTTTTCTTACTACGGTGACTAATGCAAGTATATCTATTCTGGGACTCCAGGAAATTTGGTGGTGGTGGAACTCTAGTTGCAATGACAACGGAAACGGCAAAGAAGAAGGGAACTCCACAAATTCTTAAGACAGATACGGCACTAAAACTTGTAAAAATCTCCTCCTTGAAGCACCAGACTTTGGATTGAAGCTAAAATTTGGATCTTTCTTGAAAACCATGTTTGCATTTTTGGATTAGTTTTCCTGAAGTTACTTACTTGCATTAATATTTGTTGGTTTCATCTAACGCTTTGTGTTTGCTCGTTTTCCAGGCTGAGAAGTGGGTTGCCAATATGACGAGGCCTGCAGAGGATGATCCTATTGAGGCTGAACAAGAAGTTCGACCACACAGGTGAAGGAATATTTATTTGTACATGTTAATTTGCATTTCATTTGCGAATATAAAGCTGAATATAAGTATCATTTAATCCCTGCATAGGCTTGGACTTGGTGCTAAAGTGTCACGGCAAATGAAGCGTAGACCCTCAGACGACCCTCTTGATCAAAAACTGCAAGCCAAGTTTGATGCAGGGAGAAGAAAATATGCAAGATCTGTAGAAGAATCCGCTGGTTCTAGTAAGAACGCTGGTGATGACAGTGAAGATGATGACGAATCAGAAAGCAAAAGCCAAGCATTCGGAAAGAAAAGAAAAAACACAAGTACGCCTCGTTAGTATTTATGATGTACTATAGTTTAAATTGTGGCCTTGTATCTGGTTCGATTGTTGATGAAGAGCTAAAACCACACAATTTTTAGTTCTGTTGGAACATGATTCTTGGAATAGCATCACCTTTGTCTTATTTAAGTTCAAGCCTCGTGTTATTACCACTCTATAGTTCATACTCATACAAAAACTGTGTTGGATGAGTAAACTACAGAAGCCACTGGAAAGCAAAAAAAAACAGAGTATGGAAGTGAAAGAAACTAAAGAAAATATTCTGAAGTCTTTTTTGATGTTAAAAAAAGCTGTGGTTGTGCCACTGCACAAGAAGGTCAACTAGAGAGCTTTGACCATGGTAGTGGCAGTGAAACTGTACAGGCTAGCCAAAAAAGGTTAAAGAAAGAGCCTCATCACAGGTTGTTGCTGTTCCGTTCCTGCATTGGTTCAGCATGAACCATGTCTCTGCAGCTTCTGATGATCTCTTCTACTAAATCATCAAGGATCATTTCACTTGTGCCAGAACCAATGCAACCAATATCAAACCGGAGATCCATCCAGCTTCCGGATTTAGCCATGTCTTTTCTCACTATCTGATCTAAAGTGTGAGGGGAAGGCAAAGGTAGAAGATGCCAGTAAACCCCTTCTTGTGCCACTTTAGCTGCGATTTCCGTGTCTGAGATTAGCTGGACTTCAGGTTTCACGAATGAAATCCAAGGCCCGGGGTTGATGTCATTCCCACAGAAGTCCAAAAGAACTTCATTGATACAGTCGTAAAGGAGGTTCTTATCGTCGCAGAGCTGTGTAGAAGAGAAAACTATGTCATCTGTTAATTCTGTCTCAAGAAGCTGTTCCGAGTAAAAGGGCCTCGTCAAAAGCTCTTCCCAGCTCAAGCCTGAGGATTTCACAACGGCTTCAATGTATGCAAGTGTCAATTCCTCGTCATCCATGCTTGTATTGAGAGTGCTGGCTTTTTCTGGTTTTGGAGAATCAGCTTCATCGAATCTTATACAGAGTGGTTGTATCCGCATTTCAGCTGCATGTGAATCAAGAAACAGTAAGAAACCAAGTTCTGAAGAATCAATCCTCAGCTGATTTTGCAAATTCTTATTCGATGCATACATACCTGAACTGAATCTTGTGCTTGTTGTTGGGCTACTCTCATCATCTGTAAACAGAGGCTCGAGCACAGACACGGGACTTAACTTTCCCTGCACATCAGTGGCAGTTTCTTTGCATTCAATCATCCTAACTGAAGAACTTGGTGGAGATTCTGGAGGAGAAGAATGCACTTGGTTGAACATTTCCTAGAACAAGATAAACCATGAAAATATGAAACACCTCATTCAAGAAAACAGAGAATGTAATTCACTTCTCACATACACAAGCTGTGATCTAACCTTATTCAAGGATCGTGTGTCCCCGTCTTCTTCACGACATTCAAGCACATCTTCATCAACATATTCGTCTTGACGAGACATGGAAGAGCTGCAAGTTTCACATAATAGATCTATCTCTGTCTTCTCTTCCTTTTCTATATTCTCAATTTCCTCCGCATGGTCTGAAAGCATTGAATTACATTTTTTTCAGAACAATATAAAATCTGTTGGGAATAAGAAATAAACAGATTAAAACGAGAAGAAGAAAACAAAAAATCACCTCTGGGAATAGAGACATCGATGGTTAACAATGTCTCATCATCTTTATCTGAATCTTCATCAGCCAGACCATTTGTATCTGAACCGCATTGCAGAATCTTTGGTTTCTCGGTTGTTTGGCTTAGAGGACTAAGATGGCTAACCAAATCATGCGCGGGGATCAATCTAGGGCTATCTCCTGGTGAGGAGAAGTCAGGGAGAGAAAGAATCTTCCCCAGGATTCTTGGTACTTCCTTATCTGGTAAGTTCACATCTATATCTCCATTTGCAAGCATTTCAGACAAGTGTTTCCTGGCTGCAATATATAAGCCGGACATAATCGTAGTTGAATCTTCGCTTGTGCGGACAGTATCCTCTTTATCAGCCTCACTCGTTCCTTCATTACAGAATGATTCTTCTTCATTCGAAACGTGCTTCTCCGATTTACTCTGTATCTCTTCTTGCACACAACAGTTTTGGCTCTTATCAACAGTAACATCCCATGGCTTTTTCCCAACAGCAGATTGTAGTCTTCTTTTGATTAAACCGATAAGAAAGCGAGAAAAGGTTCTCCTGGTTTTGGATTTGTTGCCTGTAGAATGATGTCCAGATGAAGAATCAACATCCAAACTATTTGGACCAGGTTTCAAAACCACAATTGTTTTTGCAACTTGAGATCTGCTTCTCCTCTCTTCTGATCTCCATTTCCTGCTGAAGAACTTACCTTTTCTCTGTGGTACTACCAACAGCTCTTGTTTTGAGACTACTTCAGGCTTTTCTTCTTCTTCTTCTTCTACTCTCTTAGAATCTCCCAAGCTTTGAGCATCTTGATGTGAAATCTTCTTCAGGAGTGATTCTTCTTCAGAATTCAAAACATGAAAAGCCTCCAACAAGTCCTTGCAGGTTTGGATCTCTCCTTCTTTATGAGCTATCAACCGCTTGATTATATCCCTGAATTTTTCTTCAGAGTCATCAACTGCATTCTTACAAACTTCAGTCGCTACATGTTCATCACCAGCAATCGAAACATCGATATCCTCATCAATGAGTTTCTCAACACTCTCCTGAGAGCCCTCACAAGAACAGGTAAGCTGCTTCTTCTCACTATTACCTGCATAAATTAGTAAATATAGTCAGAAGATTAATTGTATATCTTATAAAAGAAAGTAAGAATCTTTAAGACAAATTTTTTAATGAAACAAAAACCTGCAAATCTTTTGCTTCCACGTTTCTTATCCATCAAGAGACGCTTCTGGTTAGATCCAAAGATGCTGATGAACACCCACATACATCCAGTTCGATCTATTCCTTCTCTTTTAAGATTTCTCCGACAATATTTCTCCATCTAACAGTTCACACTTAAATACAAGTGGTAAAGAAACTGTTAATACAAGCAAAGAATAAATCATGTCCCTCCCTGAATATTAAAAAAAAAATTAAGTTTTATATTGATACATCATGCAGTGATCTGTTAAAACTCTGTTTTCATGATTTTTTTTCATCAGTGACACAAACACATTGTGATTATTACTGTTTTGAGTGATCTGTTTATAAAATTCGATACCTTTCCTTTCGAAGCAAGTGAACTTTTTTTTTAAAGATAAAAACAAAAAAAAAAAGGCACAAAGATTAAAGATTATACCTTTTAGAATCTGATCCGATACTTGCAAGAAACGGAAAATCGATAATGCAGCTGGAAGACTAATAAGAATCCATTTTAAAACTTTTTTAGCTGTTTTCCACGAAAAGGAAGCCCTTAATTTTCCACCGGATTGTCCCGGAAAACCTTCGCTGAAATTGCGGCTTTTTTAGCGAAATGGTGATGAAATTACGAAGTAACGAAGCTCGAAACACGAGGGTTGATGTTGAACACAGTGTTCTCAATTTAACAGAAGACCCATCTTTCTCTCACCAGAAAATGAAACCACTGTGAAGAGAGAACAAAATATTATAAAATTTATAAATTGGAGAATTAGGCATAAAGTTACACGAGTTGAATAAATACTAAAAAAAGGAAAAAAGATCTAGATTATTAAGAAAGTGAGGAAATTGGATTCATTATAAACACGTCGAAGAGACAAGAAATAAATTTAAAACAAAAAACAAAGTCAATTTCTTTTGTTGGTAATGTCTTTGTGCACTTGAAGGTGCAGAAGCCATTGGAAATCTCACCAATAACTGTATTTTGATATATACATACACATCATTGTCATTGTACGTATATAGGTGTGTGTTAGTGTCCTCACGAGACTGTAATGAATGTCAGAATGTATATGTACGTATATATATAGATAGGGAGAAAGAAGGTTCGGCGAAGCCAAAGCAGGTAGGTGATGGTCCTCTAGAAGGAGTCGCAAACTCGCAACGAGTAGAACTAGTGTGTCGGGAGAGGGTATGATAGTAATTTCAATCTTGCCGGAAATTGCAAAGTCAAAAGAGTTATTAAAAAAATAGAAAAAAAAAATAGTCGAGAGAGAGAGATCAAATGAAGAAAAAGTCAAAAATGACATACAGTCTCTTCCACTATGAATATTTAACACATTTTACCAATAAGTCTAATATACATTAATATTCTGGACATAACACCAAAATAAAGAAGTTTTGTGTCTAATATGAAATTACTTGGTAGGCTGAACCTGAAGTTGATAGTTTAGCCTAATTCTCCTATGTCACCAAACCTAGTTTGGCTAGATTTTTTAATTATCATACAAGAGATTAAAAAAATTATGTGTTTATTAACGTAAATAAAAAATATGGTTTATATATCGCTAGACTTGATATATGCGAGATCATTAAAATGAAACTATTTTAAAAAAAATTAGAGAACAAAATGGAATTAGGTATCTGAAATGGACAAGTTTATAAAAAAAATATATATAAATTTGTTATAGAATGTAACAAAATAGCGATGTGAAAAAGCGTTCGTTACGACGTTACCATTCACGTTTGAGACCTAAAAAATTTAATTTTTAGAGTTTTTAGAGGTGGTCAGTGGCGGATCTAGAAATGATTTGGGTTGGGGTCATAATAAAAAAAAAAAATTGATATATTAAACCATAATAGATGAAAAAAATATGAACTATAGTTTGAACACAAATTTAGTGGGGCATTTGAAAGTTTGAACACAAATTTAGTGGGATCAAACACTAATTTTAGCCAAATATTTCACTAAATTCAATCAAAATTACACTAAGAAAATTAATTTTATAGGGGTCACATGACCTCCCTAATCCTTCTCTACCTCCGCAGTGGTCAAATTTTCATTTCCATAACTCAGTGATTACATAGTAGTGTAGTTATCATTTTGAGTTTCATCTACTGTTGTTACATATATAAAAAAGAATTTGGAAATTAATTGTAATTTCTGTTTATAAGGAAAAAATATTTCAAAAGGATAAGATTCGTTCAAACTACTATTCAGAGGCGAATATTAATTAAAATTTATCTAAGTAATATAATTACCAATTTTTTTTTAAATGATAAGAACGATAATGTTAGGTTTAAGTGTTTAACAGAGTACTATAAAAATTTAAGATAATGTTTTGTCTCGTTGATGTTTATGCTGCTAATATCAGGTGCAAAATGAAATAATCAAATGAACACAAGATTTTTCATTCTCAATTTTTCTTTACTACCCCGAGGATTCTGCATCCTAATTATCTATGATTAATTACACACAAATTAAGATCGGACTCTAGGAAAACAATTGACTAGCACTTGCCAAACTTTATTTATGATATGACTTTGACGTATACTATAATTGGCAGAATATGCAAAATATAAAAACGATGTTCATATTTGTTTAGACCACTAACTAATCACCTACTCATTTAATTTAAGTTTTTTTATAAGCTTATTTAAATGTATGCAAATATATGTATACAGTTTTATTTCGTACTTATATGCACTAGTCGTTATAATGTCAATTTATGTAATGTAATGATCATCCCATCAACGAAAGATATACCCTCATATCATTTAGAATTAATCAATTGAAATTACTGTATGCCGACAGTTTTATACACGAAACACACACACACCCCCAAACTTCTAAAATATAATTAACCAAAAATTGAGATGTGAAGGTTGGTTTTGTACTCCATTAAACAAAAAAAGGTTTAGCGAGGACTGATGAGGATTAGGAAATGTCAATTGTCAAATGTCAAATGTGCGTTACATCTGTACCCAACATGATGTAGAACACAAAGCTGTGTAAAAGGATGAATCATTTTATTTTCATAGGATTCCCCCCAATCCGAAAACCCTTTAAATTTGTCTTTTTTACACAGCTTTTAATTTTGTCTAAAAGGTGCATTATAACGTTATATTAAAGAAAAAAATCTTTAAATTTAATAAGATGGTATGTGTATATTTGCTTTTGATATAATTTAGCTTTTCTAGCATAACGTTTTAAACCTTACATAAATATCTATAGAAGTAAAAAGCGTGAAGGATGTATTAAAATTCCAAACTCGTCATATTTGACTAAACTTTCCATAAATATATAAGCACTTATAGTTTCATTACAAAATTGAAATGCCATCAGCATGCAATTGATTCAATCATCGTGGTTGCGTAAATTTCCGGAAAATGTTAAAAATGCGTGAAAACAAAAAAATCTGTTGAAACTAAAACATCACTACTGGACGGTTTCATATTATTAGCACTAATCAATCATCAATTTATATAATTTTTCTATTTTAATATCCTATATCTGGTCTACGAAAATTGGCTGTTTGCGAAGTATAAACACTAATAAATTAACGCCATCTCGTTATTTATCAGATAATGTGATTGGAATAGGCACTTAACAACTAACTCACCCCAATATGTATATAAATTAATAAATTGTATGTGATTATTTCAATATTGTTTGGATATTATAGTTCTATATTATATTCACTGTTGTACACTTGTACATAACAAGCTTAAAAGATTATAGAAATCTGTAACTTGATAGAGTTAGGTTCGTGCGATATATGTCTCTTACTAAAAAAGGTATAAAGTATTCATTAAATGTCTATTGCGTTGTACATAATATTCTATATGTACCACAAAACATTATTAATGTCATGATTAAATTAAAATATTAGATTGTTTTGTACCCAATAAACATTTAAATATACGTATCTACATGTCGAATATGATTAAGACTTTATGATATTTTAAACACATAAACAAGACAAAAAGTAAGAAATGGACGAAGAGGGTCATCATAGTCTTACCAACTATGATCCAACTGTATATATTTTAAACTTTAAACTCACCTAAATCTTTTTACTCGGTAACAAAAAAAAAAGATATGTGTATCACAGTATTAGACACCCTTTTATATTTTATTTTGGCTCAGCACAAAATTATCAGGCTTGGGTATAAGAAAATTTAGAAGAACAAGAAAAATCCAAAAACAGATTGATTATAATAAAATCTAAGAGGGTGTTTATTTAGGTGCGGGACAGGCCAAAGGAATAAGAACAATGAATGCTTTAGAAAGTGAATTTCAAGCACTCGATGCAAAATTGCTGGAGCAAAGGATTCAGAAACGTCATCTTTGAAGGAGATTGCAAAGATTTAGTTGACTTAATGCAAGGAAAAAAGATTAATTTCACTTCTTACAACTGGATTCGGGAAGCAAGATGGTGGAAAGATAAATTTGAAGAAGCCGAAATTATTTGGGTGCAACAAGAGAGAAACAAGACGGCTGATATGTTAGTGAAACAACATCTACCGAATGATACTTCTTTTTATTTTTATTTTTTAGTTCCTAGAATAATATCAGATTTAGTTCATTGTGACTATGTTTCTTCTATCTATTAATAAAGTATGATGTTAAAAAAAAAAAAAAATCTAAGAGACGAAAATGTACATAAAAAAATAATAATTGATGACTATAATTAATATATTAATATTTCCAGAAGGGTCTTGGACAAAGATTAAGATAAATATATTTCTTGGTCCACACATCTTAATATAGAACTCTATAGCAATTTTGTCCCTCGTGAAGAGGCTTAGCTTAATGCCACTAAAACTGTATAGCATATTAGCAATTTTGTCACTCGTAATGTTCAAAAAAACAAGAAAAACAAAAAATTGTATAGCCAATCCCTTACGGCCCATATAGTAATAGGCTGAGAGAAAGACCGAAAATACACCCTGGCCCATTGACCACATTCTCATCCCAAAAGTTAAAATCACAAAGTTAAGGGATTGAAAACTAAAATTCAAAAATTAAGGTACTAAACTTAAAATAAAAAGCCTAGGGACTAACTTTTAAATCCCAAAGATACGGGAAGTTCAGGGACTTCAATTTCTGCCCAAAAGGAAACAAATTAAAGTTTGTAAGTCTATGATTCGGTATTATTAAAGAGGGGGTATTGAATTATTGAATTTGAGAGAATGCAACAGAATTAATAAACGATAGATTTTAAAATATTTTAAAAGTTTTTATGGAAATTTAATAAAATTCTATCAAAATAACATCAAAAATGCTTGGATTTTGTTCTTCACAAATTTTCATTGAAATTCTATTAAATTCCTTCAAAATGATAATACCATCAAACTGCAAAAAAATTGAATAACACTCATATTTAATGGAATTAAGAATCTAATAAATTAAATAACACCAGAATTTAAAGTAATTTGAAAGAATGACTACAAATACATAATCCAATAACACATGAATTTAAAAGAATTCATGAAATATATTATTGAATAACAGTAGAATTTAACAGAAAGCTCAATTTCCTCAAATTTCATTATATTCTTTAATCCAATGCCTCCCCTAAATGACCACTTTTAACTTTTAAGCGTAGATTCTACCCTAATATGAAAAACATCTTATGTACATTGTTCGGGTAACTTATTTAACTTTGAAATGGTTTCATTTATGATGTATTTGCTTCAATCGGGTGTATTAGAGTGTAAATAATTGAAACTGTCCTTTTCACATGAAATAAAATAATTAATTCCTTAGATTATAGTATAAAATTGTGGACGTTAGCTTGTTTGCTTAATGGATCTTGAATTAAAACATTTAAGACTAATTAATACGCGGTTAATGAGACCAGGTCGTTAAGAAACGGTTGACTGTCAGGGGCATAACCGTAAAAACACATGAAAATTGGAGCTGAAGTGAGCAAGCATACGTAGCTTTTGACGACATCAAACCTGAAGAATGTCTGAGATTTATATCTGAAATTTCGATCTCACTTTCCTTAATGTCTGACATTTCTCTTGAGAAAGACAGAGACCATCACTTTCAGATTCTTTGGTCGGCTCATTGAAAGTCAGAAGCTTATCCATTATTCCAAATTTCATTTAGATATCTGATTAAGCTTATGTGATAGTACGGCCATATAATTAAGGAGCGCGGATTCGTGATTTGAGATAACGTGTTTTGTCTTATAATCGCAGCCTTTTGCTTCTCTCTCTCTCTATATATATATATTTGGGAGTAGAATAGTTTGGCTTATTAAATACTGTGTAAGATCAAATCTTTATCACTTGTTTCTGCAAAATACTCTGTTTTTATTTTATATGGACCGGAGTGACGATGACGCTAAAGATTCCGATCCAAGAAACGGTGAAAATGAAGGGCTCTTTAAGATTTTGTGGAAGCCATATCGCTGACTCAATGGCAATTAGCAAGAGAGAGATGGTGATGGATGAGAAGGTCTATGTAGCAGTGACAGGGAAAGATCTAGAGAGCAAGTCTAGTCTCGTTTGGGCGATACAGAAGAGTGGAGGCAAAGAGTTTTGCATCGTCTATGTTCATCAACCAATCCAGATCTCAGTCCGTAAGTAATTTTATCCCCTTGGCAACCTTTTTGTGTAGAGTTTATAAATATTTGGTTAATTTTGGACTCTTGTTTTCTTCTTCATTTCAAGCGGGAGCGATGTTCCACGAGCAGAAATTGCGGCTTTATAGAAAAGAAAAGGAGAAAGCACACAAGAATTTGGACAAGTACCTTAATATATGCAGGCAAATGCAGGTATGCTTACTTATTAGTTATTATCCATAGGTTTTGATTGTACAAGATATGTTTGATTGTCAAAATATCCAGTCAAATTGTGAATTAGGTCGATGCAGAGAAGATGTATATCGAAATGGATTCGGTAGAGAAAGGTATCCTCCAATTGATTTCTCAGCGCGGAGTTAGGAAACTCGTCATGGGAGCAGCAGCTGATAGACACTATTCAATGTTGGTGGTTAATTAGCATTTTTTTTTAATCTTAAATACGGATTAATCAATTAAGTAAAAGTTGGATTTTGCAGGAGAATGAGAGATTTACAGTCCAAGAAAGCTATTTACATTGGCAGAGAAGCGCCTGCTTTTTGTAATATATGGTTTACATGCAATGGATACTTAGTTTGTACAAGGTTTGGCCAATTTAAGTTAATTCCTCATCTTGTTTTGTTTTTAACTGCAAATACATTAGTCACACTGTTTAGGAATGGTCTTTGTCTCTTTGAGTTTTTCTTGTGAGACAAGATCTTCTCTCTCAACTGCTTTTCATATGCAGGGAAGCTGGAAGGAGTGATAACTTGTATCCAGAATGTGCATTGTCAAGTTCTTTGAGCCAATCCGAGATAACTAGAGGAACTGAAAGTGTGCCAAGCTCCAGTATGGTCACGGAAGCTGATAATTCAAAAAGGGAAGCACGCTTTAAGGCGACTACGCGTGAAGAAGCTGAAAAATCTGCAATTGATGCAATCAAAAGGGTATATAAGTTCCTCTAACATGTTCTTTTCGCTTGGAAGTATCAAACTTTTTCTAACTTTATCTCTAAACAAAATTTAGGCTAAACAATCAGAAAATGATGAGTTGAACCGCAGGAAAGAAACAGAGAAGGCACTGAGGAAAGTGCAAGAAGAACTTGAAAAGATGAGATCAGAATCCGAGACCCGTATAGCCGAATCTAATATGGTGATAAGAAATCTTCAAGGCAAGTATAGCTTGTCAATGAAAGCGTTGAGAAGACTTAGAGAAGAACAAGAAGAGTTGAAGATAGAGCTTAGCGAAGTATCAAAGCTGAAGAGTAACCGCAAGAATCATGAACCGCCTCAGTACTTCATATGTCCCATTACACAGGTAAGAAACACTGGAAGATGAATGAAAACTAAATGATGCAAAATGTTTTTTTTTTTTTTTTTTTTTTTTTTTTTTTTTTANTTTTTTTTTTGTTAATTAATGATGCAAAATGTTATAATCATAAGAGAATCAAAAACCCATATTTTGTTTGCAGGATGTGATGGAGGATCCACATGTAGCAGCAGATGGTTTTAAATATGAAGGAGAATCTATAAGTGGTTGGTTTGATAGAGAACACGAGACTTCTCCGATGACAAACAAAAGGCTTCCTCACACTAGCTTGGTTCCAAATCTTGCTCTTCGATCTGCAATCCAAGAATGGCTTCAAGATTCAAGCTCCTGAATCATTGAACTGATCCTCTACTTGTAAAGATATAAATCAAAAGGAGGGTCTCTCAGTGTCCTCCCAAGACCCGAGTTCGAATCTTAGTGTAGATCTCTTTAAGGACTTTTTTTTATATGGTTTTGAAATAGTTATGTAGTTCTATTACTAGTCGGTGTTTTGGTTGGTATGAGTTACTCTTTTGTGGGATGGCATGGATATTACTAGATAAATATATTTACAAACCAAAATAAAAATGAGAAATCATTTGCTTATGTTTGTTTGACAGAAGACATTATTCAAAGAATGTCTTAAATGAATAATGTCTTAATGTAATTTAACTGGCTGTGGAATTACAAATTTGGAATAATGCTATCGTACGTTATAGCGTGAATTAAAAAAGTTAGAGAACATGACTATTTGACTTTTGGAACACAAACACAGAGAGCTCTCACGCGCCTTTTAATCCAAAGTCGACGACAATGATACATAATGGTGGAGGGAATGACGACACGCGCTAAACGTGCTACTACTGCGCGTGGGATAATACTTCAAGGCGTTTGTGCTTGTTTTTTGTTTCCTTCTCCAATTGTATTTTACTTCTTCAATTTTTTAAAAGTCCTTTTAACGGTCTATTTTTAAGGTTTATTCCCGTCCCATCGCTATTATTTTTGTTCGCAATATTTTCTGATGAAACATTCCTTAATTGTTTTTAAAAAAAAAGCCAATACTCATTTTAAATATTTTTCCACTGTTTAACAATTCATATACAATATGTCGAAAAAAAAAACAATTCATATATATAAAAAAATTGTTTTTTTTTGTTAATTACATATGACAAAAATTGTTCCACCACAAATTAATCAAACCAAAAATACATTCTCTCTATTAACACAGTTCTTTAATAATTCACAATAATCCTGCAAATGTTAATCCATTATTCTGTAATATCATTTTTTATTTGGTATATGATCAATCCCCTTAGGATTGACTAATTTAATACTTTTTAAAAGTATCATATGGTTCAATTTTCCTAATTTAATTCATTTGTTTTATAATTTAATAGTATAATCGACACTGATTACCTCCTTGAGTTTGATTAGGTCGTTGAAACTCAAAGGGTATAAAAGTTAAAAACAATAAATAATACATATATACAAATTCCAGATCGAATATTCGAAGAACAGAGTAACACCAGAAAGGGATGACACATGCCTCCATGGGATCTTTTCTTTCTTGATTCCAAATATTAAACATTCTGAGAAGAAGACAAAACCAAAGCTTCTTGTCTGAAACGAAGCAGCCATTCTAAAGATTTTTCCCGACAATTCTCCCAAGAAAATCTGGAGTTTGAGGGAGCGAGAGAGAAGAACATGGATGAAGAAGAAGCAGCAGTGATGGAGGAGAGAATATACGTTGCAGTAGGGAGAGAAACAGCGAAGAACAAGTCAAATCTCACCTGGGCAATAGATAACTCTGAAGGGAACAAGATCTGCATCGTTCTTGTTCATCGACCTGCTCAAATGATTCCTGTTTGTAAGTTTTTTCCTTCCTAAAATCCACATCTTTCGAATGTCGTTGCATTCAATGGGTGTGACACGAGACAGAGCATAACGGTGTTGACTTTAAATGATATTTTACTTTCACAGTGGGTACCAAATTCGATGCTGCAACGGTAGATGAGGAATTAGTGAGAGCATACAGAGAAAAACAAAAGGCGAAAACAGAGAAGATTCTTGATGAGTACCTTCGTATTTGCCTGCGGAAAGGGGTATGTGTAATATATTTTGTACACACCTTTAAACATATGCGATATGAAGTTTCCGCCATTTCTAAGGAGGTTGGTTTTGCAGGTCCAAGCTGAGAAGCTGTGCGTTGAGATGAACTCGATCGAGAAGGGAATTGTGCAGATGATTTCTGAGAACAGAGTCAGGAAGTTCATCATGGGAGCAGCTGCAGACAAACACTATTCAACGTATTGTGTCTTTAGGCTTCACGCTTGTGTTGCTGCTTCACCCTTCTCGAAATCTGACATTGGTGGTGATCAATTTGCAGGAAAATGGAGGATTTGGGGTCAAAGAAAGCCATCTTCGTCTGCCAACACGCGCCTGCGACTTGTCATATACGGTTTATCTGCAAAGGACATCTCATCCATACAAGGTTCAAGCCAGAGTCCTCTTTTCCATCGCTGTAGAGAAACAGCAGATGATGCTTTACTTACTGATATTTGTGTGCAATCAATGTAGGGAAGCTAGAATGGATGAAGTCCGAGCGCTCTCAGCTCTATTATTTGACTTTCAGCGGCTTGTGTCCTCACAAAGCAGCACCAATTCGGATATGCATAGTGGAAGTTCA
This sequence comes from Kernera saxatilis, assembly GCA_900406395.1. NCBI lineage: Eukaryota > Viridiplantae > Streptophyta > Magnoliopsida > Brassicales > Brassicaceae > Kernera > Kernera saxatilis. The sequence continues at coordinate 37,715 of OVAY01000970.1, forward strand.
AAGGGGAAAGGCGAGTGGGAGGAAGAAGAGGAGGAGAGAACATCACGGACCAGCTCTTCTCGGTCTGCTGGTACATTGTCATACTTTGGAGGATCTGAGGCTTCATCAAGTCTAACGGAAGAGAAATCAAACCACTCATCTCCTCCCTCTTTACCGGTATTAAGAGAGAATCCGTTTTTGTTTTGTTTATTTCTTTTCTTTCTTCCCATTGCATTTCACCTGGCTCATGAGTTGCCTTACGGTGCTGATCCATCCACCAGTGCAGCGGGATGGGGCTAGGCATGATAACCTTCCTGATCAACTCAACAAAACTCTGGCATAGGCTTGCCATCCAAAACCATAAGCAGTGTGAGTGACTCCACCATAACCTGAAAAGCTAGAGAGGAAGAAGAAGAAGAACAACATAAAGCTCTCAAAGATCCTGATCACATATGTAAATACCATGTATGTAATATTTGTAAAACCCATTTGTGTTTTGAGGTCTTTTCTCTCCTTCTCATCTTGTGAGGCTTGTGATACTAAAGAGAATGGAATCATCTTCTTCGTATTATTCCAAAGCCTAGATGATTCATAAATACATATGCACTAATTCGATTAACAAAAGCAACAAAAATAAATAAATAGAAACAAATAAAAAATCAAATTGATCAGACGTATTCCCTTGGCTGCTTAACAAGTGATTCAAGTGTAAGGTTGTGTTTCTTTTTGTGATTCATTGTGTAAACTTTGGAATATTTTTTGCTATTTTAAGCACCATTTGTTATTGTTGATGTAATCAAGCAACGCCAAATACTACTCAATTTAAATATTTTTGATGATAAATTCAGTGATACATTCTTCAACTTTATTTTTTTGGTAAATATTTTTGATTGAATCCAATTATATCTAGCACATAAAAACAAAAGTTTTGAAAATAAATAACCAACCAAATGAGTCCACCAATTAATTGATTTCATCAGTTGTAAATTAAAAGTGGTATACAAAGGGTAAGGAGAAGAAAACTACATCCTACGGTTCCTAAAAAAAGGAAGAAGATTGTGGAAAAAAACAAAACAAAATATTACAGGTAGGACACATATCAAACGCCGGTGACCAGAACACCACTCTTTCTCTCTCTATCTGTCTGTCTAATTGCTTACATTCTAAATGTGGGGATCTCACCAAAACTGTTGGGCTAGCGTTTTCAGCTTCATTTGTGTCCTGCGGCTGGACCTTCAAAGTTCAAAACGGAGGCAAACCAAACCATCTCCCATCAGTCATCTAGAGCTATGTCCAACACTCAAATGTGGAAGTGATTCAGTTCAACATCACCTTGTCATACATTGGTACACTAAATAGGAAAGAAATAAAGGATTTTCGTTTACCTGTCAATCGTCTTGTAGTCCCATTGCCGTTTATGGAAAAGTGCACAGGCTGCCTTTCTTGTCCTAACGATAAAACCCAACTAGAGTTCAATCTCCGGGCAAAATCCTCTACTTCTCTGTTATAACATGAGGTTCACCATTTGTTATTTACTTTCACTATATGGCTGCACAACTAGATATAAAAAAGAATACTCCTGGCAGGAGTTTTAAATTAACAAGTGATACTTACCTA
>OVAY01000971.1:0-14864 GCA_900406395.1 Kernera saxatilis
TTCTCTTTCCGACAAAAAAAGAACAAATATAGTCACCGTGAATAATTTTTTTGCATAAAAATTCTAAAACGAGATCGGTTTATGCATTGTGGGAGTGCGAGGCAGATGCCGATTCTAAAACTCGTCCAAGTCCAGTAAAAATGAACGGAAAAATCTAGTGCAATTATTGATTTCATAGTTTATTAATATTCTCTTCTAATGTAATGCGTAAAGTTTTTTGTCGTGAACATTACAATTGATTAAATACCCTTTTTATAATGGTGGTGTATATACNTATTAAATAACTCCGGACATAAGAGTCATTTAAAAACTCGGATGCATCAAAGATTTTAAATGTGAAAGACAAGAAAACGAGTAATATACTACTAGTATTAAGGATTAACAAGACTGAAAGAAGGGGTCTACTACATGTGGGTGAGTGACTAGTTAGTCAACATTGGTAGTTAGGGATTGCATTAAATTTGCCAACACGAATTAGATGGGCAGATGAATTAATCATAATTATTCACCCCAAAAACTTTACTCTCGCTTTTTATTCAATTTTTCAATTCTTCAGCTCTAGCTACATGATCTATATAAACACCTACTTGGCGGATAGAGTTCCTCATCATCACATACACAAAACACAAAGATCGACATGGCTTCCAAGTCAATGCTTCTGGTTGCCTTACTTGTCGGTTCTCTAGCTTTCACTTCATTTGCTAGTGTCGCTAACAGGAAGCTTAAGAGTGGACTCGAGGATCAAAAGACTTTCTTCCACCATCGAGGCGGTCTTGGTGGAGGCGGCGGTCTTGGTGGAGGAGGCGGTCTTGGGGGAGGAGGCGGTCTTGGCGGAGGAGGCGGTCTTGGCGGAGGAGGCGGTCTTGGCGGAGGAGGCGGTCTTGGCGGAGGAGGCGGTCTTGGTGGAGGAGGCGGCCTTGGTGGAGGAGGCGGCCTTGGTGGAGGAGGCGGTCTTGGCGGAGGAGCTGGAGGCGGCGGCGGTTTAGGTGGAGGAGCTGGTGGTGGAGCAGGAGGAGGATTTGGTGGAGGAGCTGGAGGTGGTGCTGGAGGCGGTGGTTCCGGTGGAGGATTTGGCGGTGGTGCTGGTGCCGGAGGTGGACTTGGAGGAGGAGCTGGAGGTGGAGCCGGTGGTGGTGGTGGATTTGGAGGAGGAGCAGGTGGAGGTGGTGGAGCCGGTGGTGGATTCGGTGGTGGAGCCGGTGCTGGTGGTGGTTTCGGCGGAGGACATTGATGAGAGATATAAGTTAACGTTTAAGCATGGAATGCAATGCATGGCAACACCTTATGAAAAAATATTAATATATCATTTCACCTAATTCGTTCCATGATTTTGTGTTATTATGCTATTATTGTTATCGGGTTTTGAAACAATAAATGAATTAGTTAAAAATAATTGAACTATTCTAGCCGAGGTCTATACCTTTCTTCAATATTTTCGTTGACATTTTATTTTAATTTGACTATTAGTCAACGCAAAAAAAGTGACCAAATTTACATCTCATCTTAACCCTTTCAAAAGATTCGATGTAAACATTGACGACGTTACGACGATGCAAGACAATACGTAATTTTAAAGCCTCTTGTAATATATATCGCCAAACATGAAGATGAACCAATCAACCTTATAACAAAATAACAGACAATTGTTCGGTAATATATGTGCAAATTATGATATTTAATTAAGGCCAGACAAGGCTGAACTAATTGATATTTGAGACCATATATTAAATTATATGAACTGCACATGAAATAAAAGAAATATTACTATTTACAAAGTTATCGAGTAATGTCAGCTTGGATTTCTTCGAGGGAACGACCTCGAGTTTCTGGTACCATTTTCATCACAAATAGGATCCCCACACCCGATATTATTGAATATATAAAAAACACACCTACAATGTAAATACAAAGAAATTTATCAACTTGATCATTAATAACTAGTAACTAGATTTACTTATTTATTTGCGAAAAACCAAGTAAATTACCAGAAGTGCTCCATTGGAAAAGGAAGTTGAATGTGTAAGAGACGAACCAATTGCAGGACCAGCTCGTTAAATTGCATAGCGTTCCTGCTGATCCCTTTACATTTATCGGTGTCATCTAATTTTTCCACAAAATAAAATGATAGAATATAAAACGACGGGTTAGTTTATATAGATAACTTAGATGAAATGTTAACATCTAATTAATATTCCTAAATTCTTGGGGTTTTGAAATACAGCTATACTATGTGCATAGTGCATACAATACAGTTCATAACATTTATCATTGGCTTAGACCAGAAAATAACTTTTATCATTGGCATGAACTATGTCAATCTTCATTTCAAAAATAAAAAAAAGAACTATGTACGTCGATCTTCATTTAAACGTATTTCCGTTTTTGTATTTACAACCATTTAATTTATCAAATTTTTATGGTTCTTTATTTCTGAAAAAGTGTTTATGTTATTCATATTGTTTACTTGTTAAAAATAAAATTTTATTTTAGTCTATTTGCTTACCAAACCATTTGCTTACGCTTTTTCACACTTCATTATTAATCTAACGTAGTCATCATCTATATTTTTAAGATTTTGAATTCGACTATGTACGATATATTAATTGTTCTCGTCCATATCAAAACATATACAATTGTTTAACAACTTTAACTATTGATTCATAACAACTTTAATATGGTTACGACCATATTAAAAACATAAGATTACCTCAGAGACCATGACCCATGGAATACCTCCTATTCCCATTGTGATCGAAACGAAAAAAACCTGCAAATAGAGTCGACAAAAAGATCATGTAAGAGGGAAATTTTTTATATAAATGAATTTTTTATATTTTTTTAGTTAAAATGGAAGAACTTAAATTATTACGTAGTACATACCAACACTCCGATGAATGTTGAAATCGGGGTGTAATTGCTGAGTAAACCATAGCTCTGCAAATTAGTTTTGATTGCTTCAATTATATTGAAATAAACAAGCAAACAGAATTTATACATTTTAATATAATCCTTTTTCAGAAGAAAAAAAACCTGAAACAAAAACGATAGTCCTGTGATTAACGACCCCAAACACATCACGACCGTCGCAACCTGCAAATAATAATTCCCATAAACAAAACGATCTTAACTTCTGATTTATGCAATAAAAATGAATTAAAATAAGCTATAACCGTTAAAAGGGACCGTCTGCCATATTTATCCACGATTATTAATCCTAAAACGCTCGTCACGGACTGCACCGCGCTTGTTACTGTTACTCCTATGTTGTTAGGAAACCCTGTGAAGCAACAATAAATTGTATATTATTTAATATCGATTTTTTATAATTATATTAATTTTTAAAAATAATTATTTTCCAGTATAAGATATTTAAATTTCTAAATATACCCGATCTGTGAAAAATCGAGCTCATGTAAAATGTATAGCCACTGAGACCTCCGAGTTGTTGCAGTACTAACAATCCAATTCCCACCTAAAAAAATACAGAGCATTCAGTAACACGTTTCTATTCAAAATTTTTAAAATTTCAATCGAATTCTTACACTTATGACACGAGAGTATCGTGGGTTGAAGAGCTCGAAAAAACCATCTTCTTGGGGTTTTTTAAGATTTTCCATATAATTCTGAAATAATAAAAAATTCTTTAAATAATTATCGAATCTCCAGTCAGTCGGCTTGTTATAAAAAAATCAATTTGTTAAACATTTTGTATTACTTTGATTTCCGAAGCCTCTTTGGTGATATCAGTATTGTTTCCTCGTAGACGTTGGAGCGCAGCTACCGATTCTTTTACCCGACCATTTCTAGACTATAAATTTACAAAAATACCAAACTGTTAAAGTTGTTTGATTTACTTGCAAATATTTCTTAATGTGTTTATGTTAAGTTAATTTAAAGCTACAAGGCTAACTACTTACCAGCCACCTAGGAGACTCCGGTATAAAGCATAAACCGACGAATTCTAAAACACAGGGAACCGTACCTGCACAATTCCAAGTGAAAAAAATTTGAAAATAATTATTTGTGTCAACTTGGTTTAAATTATACAATCATAAATATACGGAGATCAAAATTTAATTGAATATCTATATTATATCACTTTTTGTAGGCAAAGTCCAAGTTTTGATGTTATTACTTATGAGAGCTAATTTCTGCCATGACATGACTGATCCAACGAGGAATGTGACGGAGACGCTAGAACACATCACAAGCTGTCAGAAAAAAAAAAACTACAAACAATTAAAAAAAAAAATAATAAAAGTAAATAACTTTTTTTGTTTGCGGTATATTACCGCGTTAACCGCAGAGAACGCGCCTCTGACTTGTTTGGGTGCGATTTCTACAATGTAAACTGGTACCTATAGATTGAGATTATATTTGTAGTTAAATAATTAATTTATTGGTTGCTTGGAGAGAAAGCCACTAACCCTAGAAATTACGTACCACGTAACAAGATAAGCCAGCTGCAACGCCGAGAAAAAGTCTTCCGATGTCAAGGGACCAAGCCGCCTTCAATAAACCATTTATTAAAAATAGAAAACAATTAATTACCAATTCGTATAATCTTTTGATTTGAAAGGTTTGTTTTGTCTACAATCAGTTGTGGAAGTCGAAACAGAAGTTATTTTGGTAAAATTTTACACATACAACTGGTTAATCTAATATACCATACAAGAAAAATAAAGACTAATACAACAAAGTTAAGAAATTTTGAATGATCTTTAGAAACCTGAGAGAAGGCGATCATAAGCCAGCCGCCCATGCAAAACGAGTTTGAAACCCACAAAGCCTGCCAATAATCATTCATTCAATACTATTTTTTTGTTTTTTTTTTGACATCCATTCAATACTATTTGTTTTACTTAATTGGAATATATTTGTAAGAAATAACGTAATGGAATTGAAGTTATAGTAATGATGATAAATTAGATTTTAAAAATGGATAAAAATAAAAGAAGCTTACGCCTCTCCGACCAAAAAGATCGGCGAGTCTTCCCGACATAGCGGCTCCCACAAGTCCACCAATTGTTAATACGGATCCAAAGAATGAGAACTGCATGCATCCATGTAAGCAGGAACAATTACTTCATTGCCTTTTCTTCTAAATGATGACAATCTAGCAAAACTTCATTACTATGAAATTAACATAAATTTCTAAGTAGAAATGAACGGATGAACCAAATAGTATTACGGTACAATAATTAGATGATGTGTGTTTGACAAAAAAAAAAAAAAAAAATTAGATGATGTGTAAAAGTTCTGATAATTATCCAGATAAGTTGGAATGTACATTCAACGTGAAGCATTGAAAATTAGACATGTCTTATATTTCTTTTATTCAATGCTTCACGTTGAATACTAGTTCTTTTTTTTTTTTTTTGAATTCCATTTTTTCAAATTAGTCATAATTTCTCTTCTGTATTATATAGCCAAAAATAATAAAAAATTGGACTGAAAATCATATCAGCAAACCGGGAAATAAAATCAACAATTCAACACTGACCTCGGCCAAAGATAGGTTTAGTCCTGCCATAATCCCGGTTTGAGCTGGTGACGTAAAGCCGGCCTGCCCAACAATAAAATAAAATCAAAAAAAAAATAATATGGATATATTAATCATAAAAAAATGTCGCTTTTCGTGACAGCATGATAAATCATTCTCTTGATTTGGACCTTTCAAGAGAAACAAAAACAGAAAATGCATTTCTATCGTTAGTATGAGCAACAGTCTTCCAAAATTAATGATTGATAATTTGATAAATGACCTACTTATCATCATAAAGTCATAACCAACTTTCTCGCTGAGCAGAAAATAAAGAATGGTATTATGCTGTCTATTTTCTTTTACTTTTGTTATTTTTTATAATCATTCTTTCGAATAACTAAAAAATAGCCCCCCAACAAGAAAAGTTTCAATTTCCTAATCCAAAATTGGGTCGAGACTCGAGAGGTTGGAGGTGTATTTTAGGCATCACATGTATCATAACGTTTTTTTTTTTTGTTCACAACGTTACTGTTTCAAAAATAGATATATATATATATATATATAAGCTTTTTTTTTTTTTTTTTTTTTTNTTTTTTTTTTTTGGAACATTTATATAAGCTTTGTTCAGTACTAGACAAGATAACAAATTAAGTTATAACTTATAATTTTGTTTAAAATTTACGTTGATTTTAGGTTTTGTTCCCTACTATAACGACCATTCTAGCTAGCTGTGTTTAACCTAACATGAAAAATAGAAAAAAGCATTAAAAAAAAAAGAAAGAAGTGAGGATGAAGATGAAGATGAAGATGAAGAAAATTACGGCAGTGCCATAAGAGAAGGTGCCGCAGAGAGCAGTGAAGGTTGTGAAGAGTAAAATCAAAGTGACGGGACCGTCACCGTCGTCGACGTCGTTAACAAGATTTCTCTTATCCGATTCAATGTCTTCTTGAATCCTGATTTTCTGAAGCAGTGGTTCTTCTCCCATGGCTGATCAGTGAGAGAGAGAGAGAGATTGAAGAAAGACAGATTAAGAAGAGAGAGAGACTGAGTTTCGTTGGGCTAATTCCATTAAATGTTGAACAAAAAATAAAAAACAACAAAGTATGACGTGCAAGTCTCAACAAAAAGATTTTTTTTTGATGGAACCATTACAAATATTTCATTAATTTGAACCATTCTTATGTATTTATGGAATTCTCTATATCCAACTTGCCAGGTTTTAGAATAGGTAGGCAATATTTAAATTTATGTTATAATTAAGATTAATGTAAGGATAATATAAGGACTACAGCTTGAATTTGGGATTTAATATACATAAATTAATGACTCTTTTAAACTATTTTTTTTTTTTCGACACAAGGCACCGCACCCCAACATGGAGTGCTAAGAAAAGAGATGAGGCTTCCGCCATCAATGGCAATCCGATGTCGGGGAGAGCTGCAGATCCTTGCCCTATCACTTCTGTGGATGCTTTCCGAAATATCCATCCACAGCCCGATGCTCTATATGCTTCTCTCAAAAACTTTCATATATTTATAAAAACTTGTACAAATCTTCGATGGTTTCATGTGATATATAGTACACACCAAAAATAATCATCCGTGAATATTGAGTGTCTGCCAACTCAGGAATATTTCTGTGTAGAAAAAATGAAATGTTAGTAAGTAAATAAAAGTATATTAATTGATCAACTTTATTAAGTTAACCACCAAATTCACCCTTATTCTTATTGAATGTCCGCTTCTAATCGCTGAGTCAAACTTCGATTCGTTAAAACTATATTTTCAAGAGCCATATATATGTATTAGTAATTTTTTTGATGAAAGCATTATATATTATATATATTTATAGCTAATCTTCCTCCTCCTCTTACATCATCTATGATATGCATGTATGCCCTTTCTTTAACAAGATAGTATTATAGAAAAATGTGTAAACGTATATAAAAAATGGAATCAAGTGACGTTAGTCTAGTGGTTATTTATATGTTTGAGTATTGACCAGTGATCGAATTTTGCTGAACGCAGTATCATTTTTTGGCCATTGCAAAATTTCTATAGCGGTTCAAAACTTAAAAAATGACTGTAAACTTTATTCTGGAATCTCTTACTGAAAAATAATATAATATATAAATTGAACCCACATGAATAACGTGTTTTTTTAAAAATCATTTATGGTCTACATGACTTAATTAATTATGACTACATCAAATAGTAATGGATTGTAATTTCATCCATTAATACCTATTATGTACCTACTAATTGACTTGGTTAGAAACTTGGAATTTGGATTCAAGCAATTGCATAGGATTAGTGGAAGAGCGATGCATTATGCATGTTTTTGTCGGAGATTCTTTTTAACAAAAATAAGGACAATTTGGGAGACACGACTAAAAATAGCAAAAGTTCATTTCATTTTGAAATCATGCTAGACATGGAGTCCATATATATAGACAACCTTACCTTTCCATATAATTATAAATGGAATCTAAATAATAGTACAAAAATATTTTGCTTGATGCTAATTTTGCAAAATAACATCAGAAATGTCTAGTTACAACGGAATCTACACTAAAATGATAATTACTCTTAGCTAAATTTTCAATTTTAATTGAAATTGATAAAAATGATACAAGTTCCTTTTTCATAATATTTTTTCATCAAACCAAGTCTTAACGATCATAAATGTGTGGGTGGATCATCCACCCAAAATTCGCAGTATATCTAATTCATTAATATATATATATATATATAATCAATCAGTTTTTTCTGTTTATCTAGAGATTATACATCTTTCTCCAAGCAAAAATAAAGTTATAATCACAGCTAATTGAGTATTAGTGGTTCATAATTGTATTATTTTTAATTTTGTATAATATGATTGGTAAACAATATGTTCATGCACACAGAGATCATAAGATTCCTATACAGCATAACGATGACCGGATCAACGTTACAGACAGATAATGTCAAGATCATATCTATCAATCGAATATATATTATTATATATATACAGCCATTGTTTGAATGTTCAAATAGAATTATAGATATAGCTTATGCAAATCATTGGCATTAACAAAACTGCGTATCCCAAATCAAAATCTTATACTATTCGTAAAAAAAATTATTTAAGCAATAACCGATTATTTAAGCAATAACCGAATTCTTTGATCAAGTCATATTTGATCCGATATGATCGTTGAATAAGAGACTCATGGGATGCCAGAAACATTGGACACATAGAGTTTAATTATTCATTAAAATTTTAATTTTGGAAATCCATAAGATTTCAAAATCAAATATGTGGATTTTAACTAATATTTACAAATCCATTCAAATATGTGGATTTTAATTAATATTTACAAAGGTTATGTCTCGTGCTCAAAAGTTAGTCAGTTTCAGGGAATATTGGATTGTAGATCTGTATATTTTTGTTGGACCGTAACCAAATTAAACCAGTAAGCCATGATATTATTTGTCTGACGTAAACGTAGAATACCACATCCGGACCATATTTTTAACTTGTTTAACAAACCATGGTTGGATAGCAATAATTAACTCATACGTTCGTGCTGATACAAATGTTTACTTAAATTTTTCTGCTTGATTAATCACGCATGGCGGAAAGGCGATAGAGTTATGTCCGGAACTCTAAGTACATAACTATATAGACCTTTTTTATTCATAGCAATATGCAAATATCCAATAATACATAATTGATAAACTTTTATCAAGTAATATATGTCGCCAAACATGAACTAACCAACCTTACAGCAAAAAATAAATGTATATATATATTGATAATTATGAATATTTAGTTATGGCCATATTAAATTATATGAACTTGACACCAAATCAAAAGAAATATTGAAATTTTACAAAGTTATAATCGAGTAATGTCAGCTTGAATTTCTTCCAGCGAACGACCTCGAGTCTCTGGTACCATTTTCATCACAAATAGGATGCCAACACCCGATATTATCGAATATATGAAAAATACACCTGTTATTTAAATACAAACAAATTTATTAAATTGATCAATAAATTAGTAACTAAATTTACTTGTTTAACTGCCAAAAACGAAGTAAATTACCAGAAGTGCTCCACTGGAAGAGGAAGTTGAATGTGTAAGAAACGAACCAATTGCAAGACCAGCTCGTTAGATTGCATAGCGTCCCTGATGATCCCTTTATATTTATCGGTGTCATCTAATTTCCCACAAACAAAAACAAAACAGAAATTAGATATATTAACCATTCATCTAGCTACGATCATATTACAAAACAAACGATTACCTCGGAGACAATGACCCATGGAATACCTGCTATTCCGATTGTGGTCGAGGTTAAAAAAACCTGCAATTAGGGTCGGTAAATTATTTAAGAAACATATATATATACTTGACTTATTATGTAGTTGACAAGAAATGTTGTAAGCAATATTTTTTTTTGTGATTTTTTGGTGCGGAAGGAAATTATTACGTACCAAAATTCCGATAAATGTTGAAATCGGGGTGTAATTGTGGAGTAAACCATAGCTCTGCAAATTAGTTTTGATTGCTTATATTATATTTTTAGAGAAAAACAGGCGAAACCGAACAATTTATCTTCTTATTTCACTAATATAATTCTTTAGATAAAAAAAAACCTGAAACAAAAACGATAGTCCTGTGATTAATGAACCCAAACACATCATGACCGTCGCAACCTGCAAATAAGTAATTCACGTAAACAAAACGTCATTAGTTTCTAATATCGACTATATAGTTTCATTTATTAAAAGAATTTAAAATAAGATATGACCGTTAAAAGGGATCGTCTCCCATATTTATCCACGATTATTAATCCGAAAACGCTCATAATGGACTGCACCACGGTCGCTATCTTTACTCCAACGTCGTTAGGAAATCCTGTGAAATAATAATAAAATTAGGTTTCTACAATGTAAACTTTTTTTAGCAAGTGTTAGATTTAAAGAATACCCGATTTGTGAAATATCGAGCTCATGTAATATGTATAGCTACTGAGACCTCCAAGTTGTTGTAGTACTAGCAATCCAATTCCCACCTAAAATATATACAAAGTATTCAGTAACATTGTCTTTATTAATTTTTTTTTACATTTTCAATCAAATTCTTACGGTAACGGTACGAGAATATCGCGGTTTGAAGAGCTCAAAAAATCCATCTTCTTTGAATTTTTCAAGATTTTCCATATATTTCTGAGAAAAAAAAAACAAATAAATTATTTAAATTCTACTAATCGAATTTAAATAGTGTCAGCTTTTTGTTTTAGAAAATGACTTTGATTTCCGAAGCCTCTTTGGTGATATCAGTATTGTTTCCTCGTAGCCGTTGGAGTGCAGCTTCCGATTCTTTTACCCGACCATTTCTAGCCTGTTAATTACAAAATCACCAAACTATTAAAAGTCGTTTTAATAACATATATTTATTTCTTAATATGTCCTATATATATGTTAAGTTAACCAATAGCTACAGGGCTAATTAATTACCAGCCACCTAGGAGACTCCGGTACAAAGACTAAACCGGCGAATTCTAAAACACAAGGAACCGTACCTGCACAAGTCCAAATGAAAAAAAATAATCAATTTGATTTAGATTACAGCTAAACTCATAAGAATATGGTGTTAAATTGAATTAAATATTTTCATATTTATAGGAATATATAGTCCAAAATTTATGTTACTTAAGAGAGCTAATTTCTGCCATGAAATGACTGCTCCAACGAGAAATGTAGAGGAGATGCTAGCACACATCACAAGCTGTAAGAAAAAAAAAAAAGATAGCAAGAAATTTAAAAATAAATTAATTACAACTAGTTTTTTTTTTGTTTTGCAGTATATTACCGAACTAACTGCGGAGAGCGCGCCTCTAATTCTTTTGGGTGCGATTTCTACAATGTAAACAGGTACCTGTAGATTGAGATTATATTTTGGTTAATACATAGTTAACTTTTTGGTTAGTTAAGACTTGATGTCACTAAACCCAAATTAATTATTTGTCAATCTCGTAGATAACGTACCACATAAGAAGTTACGCCAGCTGCGACCCCGATAAAAAATCTTCCTATATCAAGGGACCAAGTAGCCTAAGATAATATTATATAAATTAAGCACCACTTATTAAGAATAACAAATAACTAATTACTAATTAGCTATCAGACTATTAGTCTAAGCTTTTGATTTGAAAGATAATTTTTTTTGAAAGATAACAAATATTCATTAATGCCAGTCGACAGTCGTGGAAATTCCAAACCAGATATATTTTGGTAAAACTTAAAACATTTAAAACTGAAAACATTTACTATATATATATATATGTATATATTAACATTTTATCATAAAAAAAAAAAACTGAGATATTTTAAATGATCTTTAGAAACCTGAGAGAAGGCGATCATAAGCCAGCCGGCCATGCAAAACGAGTTTGAAACCCACAAAGCCTGCGCATAATCATTCATCAAGACACTATTTATTTTCTTGTAATATATATATGTCTAAAAATATCGTAATAGAATTGTAAGTTTAGTCATGATGATAACTAAATTAGATTTTAAAAATGGATTAAAAAAAAACTTACGCCTCTCCGACCAAAAAGATCGGCGAGTCTTCCAGACATCGCGGCTCCTACAAGCCCACCAATTGTTATTACCGATGCAAAGAATGAGAACTGCATCCATATAAGGAACAGACTGCATGATTATCTTCCTTTTTTTTTTGGTTATTAAACGTAAAAAAGTTATCTTGAAGATTATTCTCATAAGAATTTAAATAAGAAAATACAAAATCTAGCAATACTTTACTATGACAGTAACATGTAGTTTTAAGTAGCAAATCTAAACTATAGTTTACTAATTAATAAGAACGGTTTAATCGTATGGTATGATATCTTCGTATTAGTCTGGTTTCGGCTTGGAATTCTCCGGTTAATAAAAAAAAAATTTCGTATTATAATATATATCACATGACATGATACGTATACGTGCGACAGTTTCAATAATTATACGAGATTAGGTGACATTTTCTTATAGTTCTTTTAATATCAAATGTGTCAGGTTCAATAATTTTTTTTATTTGCATTCGATTATGAAATATATCGAAATTTTGTTACAGTTTTTATCGTATATATATTTATTTATTATGATTCTTTGATTCCTCTTCTGTATTAGATAACAAATTTGAACTGAAATCATATCAGCAAACCGGGAAATTAAATCAACAAATCAAGACTGACCTCGGCCAACGAGAGGTTTAGTCCTTCCATAATCCCGGCTTGAGCTGGTGACGTAAAGCCGGCCTGCCAAAAAGTAAAATATAAGCTCAACTAAACATTCTTATGGTATTATATTATTATTCATAACATTGTCCTTTTCGTGACAGCGAATTTTATTTTTATTGATAAATCATTTTTGGACGGACCTTTCAAGAGAAAAAAAAAAACAGAAAAAAACAGTTTTATGAACAACAATTGAAAAAAGGAAAATCTGTTTCAAAAAAAGAAAGAAAAAAAAAGGAAGATAATAGGCACTTGGTGTTTAACCTAACATATGATAAAATAAAAAACACAAAAAGTGAAGATGAAGAAGATTACGGCAGTGCCATAGGAGAACATGCCCCAGAGAGCAGTGAACGTTGTGAAGAGTAAAACAAAAGTGACGGGGCCGTCGCCGTCACCGTCATTGACACGAATCCTCTTATCTGATTCAATGTCTTCTTGAATCCTCACTTTCTGAAGCAGTGGTTCTTTTCCCATGACTGTGGAGAGAGAGAGAGAGAGAGAGAGAGAGAGAGAGAGAGAGAGAGAGAGAGAGTTTTTCTTTGAAGAAATGAGAGATTAAGTAGAGAGAGAGATTCTTAATAGAGTATAGAGCAGAATTCAACGAGGGAACCGGCCTAGTGTCATGGTTTAGAGTAAACCAGTCTCTTTTAAACCTCTATATAAGTTAGAGTCTTGAAACAGTAAACGTTGAACATTGAGTATTGAATAACAGAAAACAGTTTTACCATTTCTTTCTTTTCTCATTTCACTAATAATTGGCACAAAAAAGTAGAGAGCGAGAGTTTCGTTGGGCTTATTCCATTAAATATGAGGAAGTTTGAATAAATGTAGGTGTTAGGTTTCACGCCGGTCTGAACCGCGAGTTTGGCCTAATTATTTAGAGATTAGCATGACAAAATCTAACCGCGAGTGTAGACAAATTATTTAGAGATTAGCATGAGAAAATCCACCATCACACAATGTCCATCAAAATTCACTTTATCAATGGTCAATGTTAATGGTCAATATTCAATAATTACAGTCAATAGTCATTATTGCATATTAATTTCGTGGTTAATTCACAAACTAACGAATATAAATGGTACATTAAAAAGACAAAAAAATACTATAAAAATAAGAGGATAAATCCGAAGAAGTGGAACACTCAACAATATTTTTCATCTTTGTTGGTCGGTTTTCAAATCTAACTCATTTAACGAAGATTTGAGAGCATTAGTCGGTTTTATTCCACACATCCACGATAAACAAACTTAAAAATTATGAAATTTGAAAGTAAGTAAGTTTTTAAGTTTTCCAATGATGGAGATCTGAAAATTACTGGTTATTTTATTTCGGGTCTTCCAATACAATGAATTAAATAAAGGAATCCACAGTATATATATATATATATATTTTTTTTTTTTTCTTTCTAAATGAAGCAGAATAACGTGTTTTCTCATTTATGGTCTACACGACTACATCAAATAGTAATTGAATAAGTATTTAACTGACTTTATTAGAATTTGGATTCAAACAATTGCGTAGGATTAATGGTGCATTATGCTGATGCATGCTTTTGTCGAATTTTTTGTTTCTTTCAACAGAAAAGAAAAAGAATTTGGGAAACACGACCAAAAATGGCAAAGTCAGTTTCATTTGGAAATCATGCCAGACATGGAGTCCATATAGTATACAGACACCTTACGTTTCCATTATTGTACAGTTTAAAAACATTTAGTTTTGCTTACAACTACAAATGGAATCTCAATATTAGTAAGAAAATATTTTGCTTTTGCAAAATAACACATTTAAAATGTTATTTTGTATAGTTTATCTAGTTAATCTACTAGAAAGTTAGTTATTTTTAGCTGATTTTTTTTTTTGAAACTGAATTTTTAGCTGATATTTGCAAATTGAATTGTATTTGAACAGCTTGAAGGTGACCGGATCAACATTATAGACAGACAAAACGTCAATATCATATATCTATAATCTATCAATCGAGTCTATATACAGCCATTTGTTTTAATGTTCAAATGAGAATATAAGATGTTAATATATAGCAATATGCGTTTGACCAATATGTATATATATATATATAT
>OVAY01000971.1:14892-39306 GCA_900406395.1 Kernera saxatilis
TTTTTTTTTTTTTTTTCTTCTTTCCACCATATATATATATATATATATCTATATAGCAATATGCAAATCATTGGCATTAATAAAATTGAGTATCCCAAATCAAAGTGACAAAGTCCAATAATTGCGAATTCTTTGATCACGTCACGCCCCACATGATATTTGAATGTGACACTTACGGGATCCCAGAAACATTCCACGCTATGTCAAAAAAAAAAAAAAAGAAAAAAAAAAAAACATTCCACACAATTAAAATTATTCATTCAAAAATTGGATTTCGCTTATTTTGTTTTACAATGAAAAAACAATAAATCTTCAAGAATTCGAAAATTACAAATTTTGTTTCGGTTGTGAGCAAATTAGTCACTAAACTCCTGATAAAGACAAAATTACAAAACCAAAAAAGGATAAAACCGATGGTTTCTTGAGAGCACACAAAGTATATGATTATATTCGATTCGAAAGGCTTAGTTCTACTTCTACATTATCCATATCCATTGCATCAAGCAACTTACTTATTCTTTTTACTCATCAACAAGTTCTCTTTCAACGCTTTTTCATAACTTAAAATCCAAATTTGTATTTGATCCAGTTCTAAAGTACCTCTCCATGTTCTAAAAAGAAGATGTTCATAGAGATGTTTCAGCTTCTATTCACGGTCGTGTCAATCGAAGCCGCCCTGATATTAACACTCGGGTTCGGGACTCCAGTGAGAAGAGTGGTGGTGAAATTGCTAGACTTATTGAAGCAAGGTCGAGGACCACTGGTTACAAAGACTGTTGCAGCCACTATGCTCGTGTTGTTTGGCTCGGTTCTGTTCAGCACGATTCAGATCAACACAAGGGTCTCTGAGTCTGGTGGTGCAGCTAACTCGACTGATCAAGTCATGTTTGCGAATCGCCTCCTCGAAACTTTCCTCATGGGTAATAATAATAATTATATAAAACAACATTTCATCTCATACACCATATTCTGTGTTTTTTGTTTTAATCTATTCTTGATTGATTTTTTTTTAATCTTGTGTGTGTGACAAAGGGACCGTGTTATTCCTGGCAATGGTGATAGACAGAATGCATTACTACACAAGAGAGCTTCAAATCACTAGAAGAAACTTGGAGATTGCTGTAAAGAAGAGCAAAACATCTGCTTAAACCCAAACTGAGATCCAAAAACCAACTATGTAAATCTGTAAATAATTTACCAAACGAAAGTCATCCTCATTTTGACTTTAATTTCAAAACAAAGTAAATAAAAAATAACGAGAAATCTAATCGTCAATATCACGAATCCGTGAGTTTGGTTCGGGATTGAACCGGTTTAAATTCCGCTCGGTTTGGTTCTATTTCAAATTCAGGAAAAAAATCCGAAGGGTGAGTGAACTCGTTCTCATCGAGTTGACTCAAAAACCTCTCTCTCTTATCTTAAAAGACTAAAACCCTGACTATTAACAAATCTTGGTGCATCTCAACAACAAAAAAATGGTTTCCCTCTCTAATCAAACCAGATTTTCTTTCCACCCAAACAACCTTTTCGTCTCCGAGAAGACGCGCCTGGGAATTGCCGGAATCAAATTTCCCAGGAAAATCAAGGTGAAAATCACTTGCTTCGCCGCTGACCAACCACGCCAGCAGAAGCAGAAAAAGAAGAGTCAGAGCTCTGCTAGCGATGCCGAGGCTGGAGTCGACCCAGTTGGGTTTCTCACCAAAATTGGAATTGCTGACAGAATCTTCGCTCAATTTCTCCGAGAAAGGTGAATAAAAAGCGTAATTTGATCAGAAACAGAAAGTGAGAACAAAGAGTTTCAAGTTGTGCATTTGCTTTCTTCCTTTGCATTTCTTTTCGTGAATCTTAATTCTACGCAAATTCTCATGGATTTTCTCTAAAACACATCTTCGTGTTTCGAAATTTGTTTTACACTGCACTTGATTGATAAAATTTTGAAATTGTAAGCGAACAGCTCTTTTTGCTGCAGTTATCTATATAAGAGTGTTCTTTTGTTAAATCTGTAGGCATAAAGCTTTGAAAGACCTTAAAGATGAGATTCTCAAACGCCACTTCAATTTGAGAGATCTTGCTTCAGGGTATGTATTCTCCTTGTCCCAGTTTCTCTCGCGAGAAGAGTCGCACTTCTTATTAACTAGCAAGTTTCTGAAGCTCTCATTGTTATTGTGTTCAGTTTTCTACCAGACGAGTGATTGATGTGTATGCAAAATGCTTTGTCTAATGAATTTCCTTCTTTTCCGTGTAGGTTTGAGTTACTGGGAATGCATCGACATATGGAACACCGGGTTGACTTTATGGACTGGGGTCCAGGTTCTGTCCCGTGCTCAAATCTTAGAATTTCATCACTCAGTTTCTTTACTTCCATTTGGTTCTTTCTTCTTATATTTTTCGATTTGAAAATGAATAGTTAGGATTCAGAATTGATCCCACCAGTTATTTACTTTTGAGAATTCTAACTTATACTAAATCCAGGTGCTCGCTATGGTGCTATAATTGGAGATTTCAACGGATGGTCCCCAACAGAAAATTCCGCCAGAGAAGGACTATTTGGACATGATGATTTTGGGTATTGGTTCATTATTATTGAAGATAAGTTAAGAGAAGGTGAAGAACCAGACGAACTATACTTTCAGCAGTACAACTATGTCGATGACTATGATAAGGGTGATAGCGGTGTATCAGCGGAAGAGATCTTCCAGAAAGCTAATGATGAGTATTGGGAACCTGGTGAGGACCGGTTTATTAAAAACCGGTATGAAGTTCCTGCCAAACTATACGAGCAGCTGTTTGGTCCCAACGGTCCACAAACATTAGAAGAGCTAGGAGATATACCAGATGCACAAACGAGATATAAACAGTGGAAAGAGGAGCATAAAAATGATCCACCAAGTAATCTACCTCCATGCGACATCATTGATAAAGGTCAAGGAAAACCATATGATATTTTTAATGTCGTGACATCTCCAGAATGGACAAAGAAATTTTATGAGAAAGCACCTCCAATTCCATATTGGTTAGAGACACGTAAAGGAAGAAAGGCATGGTTAAAAAAATACATTCCAGCTGTTCCACATGGAAGCAAGTATAGATTGTATTTCAATACTCCTGATGGACCGCTTGAACGGGTGCCTGCTTGGGCTACATATGTGCAACCAGGTATGATAAAATCTGGTATTTTCTATGGTTAGGAGTAGCATAAGAAAGATAACAAGTTGCATAACAGTCATAGAGAAAAGGAAGCAAACATTCAGTTGTCCTTTTATCTGATAACACATACTTAAAAATATTTGCACGATATCATTTTAAGTCCCGCTTTCCATGACCAGAATAATTAAGAACTTTGTAAGCGCTAGATTAACAGTCTTACTGAACAACCTTGTCAGAGAAGTTTTGAAGCCTTTCTTGTTTCTATACGCTAGTGCCTAATGTTTCTATGCAGAGCACGTATTTTTTATGTTAATATTTCCATGTTTTTTATTATTTTCCTTCAAAACATCAAGCATTTATTCACTGTTCTCTAAATAGAGGACGAGGGAAAGCAAGCTTACGCAATTCACTGGGAACCTTCTCCTGAATCTGCATACAAGTGGAAATACTCCAAACCAGACAAACCAAAGTCCTTGCGCATATACGAATGTCATGTTGGAATCAGTGGGTCTGAGCCAAAAATTTCATCTTTTGAAGAATTTACCAAGAAGGTACCACCTAATGCATCCATTATATTCTTACTTGCAATCTTATTATGCACATACCTTAGTCTTTCTGTGGCTTATGAAACATCAGGTCCTTCCTCATGTGAAAAGAGCAGGATACAATGCAATCCAGTTGATTGGTATCCCTGAGCACAAGGATTATTTTACTGTTGGTTACAGGGTCAGAAAGCTAATCTTCTCTCACTTAACTTTATCTATTATTAATTCTGATTCTATCCTTGTTATTTACAGTGCTAATTTTACATTCAGTTTCTTATGTATGCATCATCTTTCGCTTCGTTGTCTATACTGTGCATGAAAGCTTCTGAAGGTCTTTGCCTAATGATTTGGAAAAAGAGGACAGTAGTGATAGAATGGAGAGAATAAGTTAAAGGATATGGAGCGAGAAGATAACAACTTGATAGAAATGAAGTGGAGAATTTTTTTTTTTTTGATTAGGGGGCAATCATTTAGTCATGATCATGTCTTTCCTGCCAGTTTAATTTGAAGATGTTAATATGAAGAAGTAACAGCTATGGAACTAGACTCAAGTCGATAAGAATTCCTATTTCGTTATTTTCGTAGAATGTAAAACTTATCCCAGCTTTTTACTAAATACTAAAGAAATTACTAGTTACTTCACTGATATCTTTGAACAGAAAATGAATGGATTTATTTAAAAGTTTTTTATTTCTTTCCTCATTCGCCATAATTGGTATCCATCACCATTTCAGGTTACTAATTTCTTTGCTGTCAGTAGCCGATATGGAACGCCAGATGACTTCAAACGCTTGATTGATGAAGCACATGGTAAGTACTTCTCGCGTTTCTACTCTTCTTGATGTTGTAGAACTTTTGAGTCAAACATGTGGTTGATGAAGCACATGGTAAACCTGAACTAATCTACATACAGGCCTAGGACTTCTTGTCTTCTTGGACATCGTGCATTCTTATGCAGCAGCTGATCAAATGGTTGGGCTTTCGCTCTTTGATGGTTCAAATGATTGCTATTTTCACTATGGTAACTTTCCATAATAGCAATTTACTTTGATTTTTTTCATGCCTTTGGGTTTACAAACAGAGTTCTTGCATGCCTTTATTTTTAATGTGTTGATGGCTGAGTCATCACTATGTAACTGGAAAGTAAGCAACATAATTGAATATGAGCGTGTCTTAAAACACCTTGTTCCATTTTTTCATCTTGCAAATAGGTAAAAGGGGGCATCACAAACACTGGGGCACCCGGATGTTCAAATACGGTGATTTGGATGTTCTTCATTTTCTCATTTCAAACTTGAACTGGTAAAGGCAACTGCATTGTTATGTGGTTTGTGGATAATGTATTGGGTGTACTCACTCTTATGGATTAGTAGAAAAGTGAAATGCACTTCTTTGGTTTAGGATCTGATGTTGTTGCAATTGGCTTTTGTAGGTGGATTACAGAGTATCAAGTTGATGGTTACCAATTTCACTCGCTTGCCTCGATGATTTACACGCACAATGGTTTTGCTTCTTTTAACAGCGGTTTGGACGAGTAAGACATCTATATTCTTTAGATGCTACGCTTCTTTGTGTAATTTGGATTTTGGGGACAGTTGGTCAAACTGTTGATGTCTGTCCTGTTGCAGCTATTGCAATCAGTATGTTGACCGAGATGCTCTGATGTACCTCATTTTGGCCAATGAAATCCTTCACACTCTACATCCAAATATAATAACAATTGCTGAGGATGTAAGTTACACATCATTCTTTTTTTGTGTCAACAAGTTACACATCATTTAATGTTCCTTATTTAGAGCATAGTTGGGTTGGGTAGGTCATATGGCGCTTAGGCATTGCTTTCGGGTTATCCACATCTTGTTTAATTCTTTATACTGGTATAATGCAATTCGATGGGTATATAAGCAAACTGTGTTGTTGGATATTTGGTTTCATTAAGCTCAATTAAAACGTTTTTCCTTTGCTTTCAGAAAAATAATTTGAGGTTAGGATCTTAGTTTATACCAGTGTCAACGTACATCAATATTATTAGAACCACGGGTTTCCAACTCAAAACCAAATGGCAATGGATAAATTGGTCCATGTTCTTTTATATTTTAACATTTGGTCCCATCTCACTAGCAGTGTGGGATTCCTTTCAAATGTTGACCTTTTTCTTGTTACAATCCTACTGTGCATGAAGTTCAAGAATTTATTTAGTAGGACTCTAATTTTTTTATAACTTTGGATGCAGCTATTGAATAATTTATTCAGTTTTTCTGTCGATGATCTGCATCGTTGGTGTTTTACTATCTAATCACTGTGGAACTTAATAAAGTTTCTTTTGTTATTAGGCAACATATTACCCTGGGCTGTGTGAGCCAGTTTCTCAAGGTGGACTTGGATTTGATTATTATGTGAACCTTTCTGCGACAGAAATGTGGGTTTCTCTCCTTGACAGCGTACCGGATAATGAGTGGAGCATGAGCAAGGTCATAGCTTTTAAGTTTCATTGTTAGATATGACAGAACAAGACTTTGGTCCCGTTCTCTGATGTTTAGCCACTCTGCAGATTGTCAGCACATTGGTGGCTAACAAAGAGTATGCGGACAAGATGCTCAGCTATACCGAAAGTCACAACCAAGTATACTTTGTAACTATAGATGTCTAAAGATTTTTTATATCTACTATACAACTTTACTTATAGGTTGCATTGGCGTTGTTGTTTATTCTACTTTTCCACCAGTCCATATCAGGAGGCCGTTCATTTGCAGAAATCTTGTTTGGTGGAGTCGAAAATGGTTCTCCTGGAGGAAGAGAATTGCTAGACAGGGGAATTTCACTAAACAAGGTGTCCCTTTCTTTAGATATCTTCTACTCCTTTACACTACATCCCCAACTTAGCATACCTCTTAGTTCGTGATGAGAACACAACTGTAGAATGAGAATGAATGCTACTCTTGAGTTTTGCATTGAAAAGTGAAAAAGATGAAATCTGGAAGATTCTCTAATTACTGCCCTCTGTTTTCACTAAAGTATATTGTTGCCTCAAATCGTGTCTGCCCTAGGTTTCCTGCTTTTATACCTCTTACTTTTGAACTACAGACGAGTTCACTTCCATACTACAAAATATCAAAGAAATCTTTTTGTTGTACTAACTTCCAGCTGTAGAGTACACGTCTCAACTTATAGTCGTTCACACTTAATCCTCTGTGGAGCTGTTGTATTGATCCAATCACATGTGCCTTTTATATTCAAGATTACTAGGTGGTGAATTAATTAGTGCAAGTACATCCTTCTACGTGAATTTGTTTATCCAGTCTTGGTATCTAAAATGTTTAGCTGAAGAGAAGAAGATTTTCTTATTCCAAACGTACTGCATCCAGCTCAATTTTGTATTTGTTTCCTCCACATGAGGTGCTTATTCATGCTTTTGTTTCACTTGAATTCTGAAAGCTTCGTTTCTTGTCATTGCTTGAACCAGATGATTAGACTGCTTACTTTTACAATTGGTGGCCGTGCTTACCTCAACTTCATGGGAAACGAATTTGGACATCCTGAGGTAACTCTCCCTATTTTCACAGTTCCAAAGACATCATGTTCATGTTTCTGACGTTTCATCCTTGTGTCAGAGGGTTGAGTTTCCTACGCAGAGCAATAACTTCTCGTTTTCACTTGCTAACCGCCGCTGGGACCTGCTGGAAGGTGGAGTGCATCATCAATTGTTTTCCTTTGACAAGGTATGAGTCCAGCTTCCATATCCATAATTTTGTTTGCCACTCTGAAAAATTGCGTCTGTATGTAACTTTCATAGCAATTCAATACTGTATTGGTCTATGAAGGAAGCAAATGAATGTTATCAAGCCAAGAAAGTCTTGAGAACTAGAACTGAAAAAGATTTACTGCTGATAATGTCATCTTGTATCAAAAGCAACTAATTGTAATCTTGATTCCTTATTAAGATTATAAATGTACCCATCCCTATAAAAACTATAATTGTATATCTTCACATGTAAGGATTATAAAATGTTGCAAGAATATTTCCTCTTGGATCAGAAGAAATGCTTCTTAGTTACTGATCTCATTCTTTATATTAGGAGCTAATGGACTTGGATAAAAGCAAGGGTATCCTTTCAAGAGGTCTGCCCAGCATCCACCATGTGAATGATGCAAATATGGTATTTGACTCCTTTTGCTTTTTGTTTTCTACTTAAAATTGTTTGGGCTCAGGGTATGAACCAGAAAATAAATCTTCAAAGTCACTGAGTTGGCTTATCGAAGTAGTGTTAGCATATGCCTTTATACACAATCTATTTCAGCTAGTGCAGAAAAGGAATAGAACCAATTGCCTTCCTGCATCGTAATGGGGATTCTCCAAACATATTTATACTTTAATAGAATTATGAAGTCAGATAATAACAGTATACCTTAGCAAAGTGAGACTGCCAAAAATATGCATCAGAAATGAAAGGGTTTGGACAATGAGCCTGCTTCCAAGTCAACTAATTGTTCATCATCTACAGGTACTTTCGTTCTCGAGGGGTCCTTTCCTATTTATCTTTAACTTCCACCCTTCAAATTCATATGAAAAGTATAATGTCGGCGTAGAGGAAGCGGGTGAATATACTGTAAGTTTTTTCATTCTCTGTATAGATATTCCCACCCTTCATCCGTCATTTTGTTAATAAGAGTCTGTCAATGAAATCATTGTTTTGCTCTCCATGAAATACAGTTGCTATCGTTTTCTGCATTCGTCTTACTCGTCTATAGAACACTATCATTACTGTAAGGTTTTCTCATGCATTCACCTGAGAATAATATCTGGATTCTGCAGATGATACTTAACTCCGATGAAGTAAAATATGGGGGTCAAGGACTTCTAACGGAGGACCAGTATCTTCAACGGTCAATCAGCAAGAGGTTCGTAATTGTCACAGTTTATTGTTCTGAGGTCCTAGTTCTCAAAGAAGGATGTGGTGTGTTCATCATTTTGAACCAAATTCACATTTGCGCAGAATTGATGGTCAAAGAAATGGCTTAGAGGTGTTTTTGCCAAGCAGGACTGCCCAAGTCAGCTCTCTCTCTCTCTCTCTCTTTTGCTCTATCTCTGTGTTAGTCACTGCCATTTACAAGTTTATATGTCGACTCAAACTCCATCTTTATTATCAGGTTTACAAGTTGACCCGGATTCTCCGAATATGATCCTCTCTCTATGTATGCCGCATACAAACACCAAACATATTTGTATGAGAAGCTAGCTCTGAACCCAAGGTCAGTACGAGAGGAGATGCTATATAGACATGGCTCTTGCAAGCAATGATGGCAGTTGAGAAGATAACCAATCATCTCACAAAGGAGTGATGAACAAACAAGAAGTTCATGCATAAACAGCCCCAGGACGACAAATTCATCTCCTGGTGTAGATCAAGCAAACAAATCTGTTTTGTCGAACCAGCTGCATCATGTAATGAGAAGTTAACAGATGAACATATTTATCTGATGTTATGTAGTGAATTTCTAGGTAGATGCTCAAGTTTGAGTATTTTATAGAATCTTGGAAGCTGGTATATATAGATTGGTTAATGTATTTCTCGACAAAACCATTGCTTTCCGCAAGAGAAGAAGCAATCCAGCTGCTGAGTTATAATTGTTTACCTAGTCAAAAAAATTCTAAGGCAAACATGTTATAAATGAGCTTAAGCAAAAGAGTGTTATGCTTGTGAAGCATCCACAGGTACATCTCTGAAGAGGTCATCATATGAAACAGGTACTCTGATCCTCTCATGAACAGATTTCCTTTCTTCTTGCGGTTTGGATTCAGTCTGCTCAGCTACCGGCATAGCACACATCTCACTGGCCAGAGCTTCATCAGCAGATGCATTTGCAGAGGTAAGTCCTTCGGAGGAGCTACCCTGATCTCCTTTTGGCCCTAATTTCGGTCTTGTGTTTGGGTGCCTAAATTGCTTCTGCAAAGTTTGAATAGTGTAAGACACAGAGAGAGATAGGCGTAGGAAAGAAAACATGATATAACATAATCTCCATGACTGCAATTCTACAGTTAAGCTAAAAGACGGGAGATATCAAAGCATGTTGTAATAAGATAATAGGCAAGAACAAACCTCAAACTCCCTGGTCTTTATCATTATCTCTCTGTAAGCTTCGGGTTGTCTCGCTTTGATGATGTTCCACAGCACACCACCACCTGTCCGTTTCCTACTGCCATCAGCAGTCACCTGACCTCCACAAGTCTCAATTGCTTCCACCTGAGACAAACATATAAGTCTTGCCACCATCAATCATATCTCAATAACTTTAGTAGGACTCAAACTGGAATAGAAATATTCTGAACCAACTTCAAGCAAATAGAGCGAGCAACAGACAAAGCGTGGTTAGATAGACAATCATCTCTCGATCACGATAATATGTTTGACACTGTTGATATCAGTCACTGATGAATCACACTATGCGTTAGTTATGAAACGTCATCTATCTACCCATGGTCTGGTTCACATTGTCTAATCAATGAATTCAGAGAAAACACTGATGTATAGAAGAGAAGAAAAAAAAATATATCAACCTAATATATGAAGCTTTCACCAGCTATATCTCAGGACAAGGCACAGTATTTGAAGCAGCAAAGAACACTCCAACTAGAAACATCTTGAACTGCAGGTGAAACGATTTAGCTAAACAAGACTGCCA
This sequence comes from Kernera saxatilis, assembly GCA_900406395.1. Taxonomy (NCBI): domain Eukaryota; kingdom Viridiplantae; phylum Streptophyta; class Magnoliopsida; order Brassicales; family Brassicaceae; genus Kernera; species Kernera saxatilis. The sequence goes on from OVAY01000971.1 coordinate 25,266, forward strand.
CTCATGCTGGTCACACATAGCCTCATTTTCTCATAAACAATAATACAGATCAAATAGGCTTCCAATTGGAATACCATAGAAAGCATCTTGAAGTAGTTTATAGTATTAATACCTCATTGACAAGATCACTTAAGGCAGGAATTCCAAGACAGCCAACAGCTGTGTATATCATGTAAGACTTTTTTTCCTTCAGGCGTCTGCACGTATCCCTGACAAACCTGCCATAACAAATCATGTTTTAAAGTTTCAACCATACAATAGGTTCGGCAACTGCAGCAAGAGTTAAAAAAAAAACAGCATAGGCGTAGAGAAAAGGATTAGATACCTGTCTAAACCCATGGGTTTCCCCATCACAGGGCCGCTTCTCCTTTTCTTCTTCTTCTTCTTCTTCTTGTTCGTGTTTGGCTGATTCTGTCCATTCTTCTTACCCAAGAGCCCTTCTTTATCTTTGTCTAAATCCCCTTCACCATTTTGTATCTCTCCAGAATGCAAGTCATGCTCCACAACAATCTCCCCTTCTTCCACATCAACCATGTCAACATCTTCCATGGTTTCAAATCCGTCTTCTTCATTTATAGCATCCAACAAACTTTCTTCTCCCTCCATGATCAAACCTAAATTCCAACAAAAAAATCATGAATTCCAACAATACAATACCAATTGCGAAAAACGAACAATCCAGCCATCCCCAGTTTTACGAATCGCGAAAGAAACAGAAAAGGAAGCTAACCTTGGAACACCTTCTACCTTCTCTCACCTATACTCGAGATATCAACCAAGAACACACCTCATCGACCCTACACTGAAGAAGAAACCCATCAGTTTAGGGTTTTAGGCAATTTTTGCCCTTTAAGGACGAAGTTTTCAAAGCTTGTATTTTTTGTATTTAATGTTTTTTTTTGGCTATTTCTCGTGAAGATTCTAGTCAATGGAAAAAAAGTCAAAGTAATGAAATTGGGAAATATATAAATTTTCAATACGGTAAACGAAAAAAACAAAAGCAAAAAAAGACTCTGCGTCACTTCGAATTCGCTTAGATTCTCCAATGGATCGCTTTCTCTCGCCGGACTACAATTTCCCGGCGATCACTCGCTATAACTTATCCGATTCTGTTCATCATCTTCCAGTGTCATCAACGACGACGCCGCCGCCTTCAGCCGATATCCACCGTTTCTATCATTCTCTTTCCCCTTCGGTACCCAGCGTTCCACTTTCGCCGGAGATGGAGTCTGTGGAAGCCTTGGAGAAGATCGTGAATTACAGTTTCAGTAACAAGAGTCTTTTGAAGGAAGCGCTTACGCACACCTCTTATGTCGACTTTCCTTCGTACGAGCGGCTTGAGTTCGTAGGCGATAGCGCTATAGGCCTGGCCCTCACCAATTACTTATACCTCGCGTACCCTAAGCTCGATCCGCACGAGTTGTCTCTCTTGAGAGCTGCTAATGTGAGTACTGAGAAACTCGCTCGTGTCGCACTCAACCACGGGCTCTACCGATTTCTTCGACGCAATGCTCCTGCGTTAGATGAAAAGGTAAATCATTCTAGTGCGGATTTGAATCTGAATTTTCGGTGATTGTGAAGATAAAAACCTTTTTTTTTTGTTGATTTTTGCATTCAAGAAGAACCCTTTGGGTGGTTGGGACAGAGTGAATCTTTGAGTGAAAGTTTAAGTATCTTGAGATGGACGAGAATTGGGTTATTGAATGAGCTCAATTATCTTGTTTGATTGATAACATGTTCCTATGATATCCTCACCAAGGTTTTTGTGAGTAACGAATAACTTTTCTTTTGGTCGTTGTATCATAGGTTAAAGAGTTCTCGGAGGCGGTGGGCAAAGAAGATGATTCAGTTGCGTATGGTGGATTAGTCAAAGCCCCGAAAGTTCTCGCTGACATAGTAGAGTCTGTTGCTGGAGCTATTTATATTGATGTGAATTTTGATCTACAAAGACTCTGGGTGGTATGTGTCTACTTCTTCTCTAAACCTACTGATGTGTCTTGTGTCTTTGTTTCTGATGCTAGAGGCTATATGATTTTGAAGTTAAGGCTTCCTATTGTTGATTTGCAGATCTTCAGGGGTCTTTTAGAGCCAGTAGTTACACTGGATGATCTGCAGCAGCAACCTCAACCAGTGAGTATGCTTTTTCAGCTCTGTCATAAGCAAGACAAGCGAATTGACATCAGGTATTTGAAAGACGGAAAAAACAGTATTGCTGGTGTATATCTTGATGATGAATTTTTTGCTTCTGGGCGTGCTGAGCATAAAGATATTGCAAAGCTGATTGCTGCTAAGGAAGCGTTACGAAAGTTGTCAGAAAATACGCCAATTGAAATGGTGATTGATGAGGATAGTGTAGAGGTTGAACTTGAAGATGCGAAAAGGAAGCTGTATGAGATCTGCTCCAAGAAAAGGTGGCCCAAACCAATATACAGGTATATCTTACTCCTACATTTTGGAAGCATACACACACTTGAGATTTCATCTTGTCCTTTTGTTTTCTTTTCTAAGTAAGACTTACTACTTAACGAGGACCATGATCCAAAGTCAAATTGATTCTATCTTTGAGTACTCTAGTTTCTTATAGTCTCAGGAAGCAGAACACATTTGCTAATCCATGGTTAAAATCTTACAAATGTATAGAAAAGGCGTGTATGCTCTTAAGTATATTCTAAGTTCAATGTGAGTTTAGTTGTCTCAATAAGCACGAAGGCGCTTTTCGTATTAGCATAAAACATTTTGTTACCGTGTTTTAACTCTATTCAGTGTTGAGGAAGAAGGAGGCTCGGTAAATCGGAAGAGATTTGTTTGTTCAGCTAAAATAAAGATCCCAACAGAAGAAGGTACGTTATTTATGAAGGGAGATGAAAAACCAAAGAAAAAGGAAGCAGAAAGCTCCTCAGCCTACCACATGATAAGAGCCCTAAGAAAATCCGTTTATCTCTAATGGGTCATGCATGTGTTTTGTAAAGTTAAAAAGTGCATTTTGAGTCATTCAGAAAAAAGCCTCTTATCATCTTATAGGGTGATAGGTGAGGAGAAGAAGGCCCTGTATTGTTAAATATGTATGTATTTTATTAGTTTGGTTTTTGTTGCTCTTTGGGGGTTTGTGTTTTTAGTCTTTTAGCTAAAGGAAAATACTAGTAATTGACTGCTATTGCTAACAATAAATGTCCATTTTCAATAATTTTTCTCTTATAGTGAAAGCTAGAAACCGTGAATCACTTTCAATTTTCATGCTGCCTTATTGAATAGATATGTGAAGAAAAATTAGGAATTGTTTGTGTTTCAAATCCTTTGTGGAGGCTCTGAGGTAAAAGGTAAACACTAAAAAGAAATCAAAACCTTAAAAAATGAAACCTCTCTCTTTCTCTCATATCACAACAGCTTTGGTACTGAACACAAAGGACAAAACAGAAGGAAAAAAAATACAAAACAAAAGCAATCAAGACAAACATTAATACAGCTCCTGTCTCTCTAGATTAGTTACAATACGTCCCCAACGGTTTTTCCGTCTCTCTTCTTGATCTCGAAAATCCTCAGTTTTACAGGAAAAACAAACAAAAAGACTTGAATCCAGGAGCAATGTCCCCTAAAACAGCCGCGGTTGTTGTGGATTTCCACTTCTCATCATCGCGCAGAACTCTTCATAGTTGATTCTACCATCCTGCAAGAGGAGCATAACATTATGGACAAAGTCTAGCTTTCTTGGACGAAGAAGAGGATAAAAGAGGAGATTTTTATGTTAAACTTACGTTATCGGAGTCGACATCTGAGAGAACTTCTTTGATTGTTGCATCATCTCCCATTCCATATTCCTTCAATGCGACTTCCAGCTCGTCTATTGTAATGTATCTGTGCATACATTTTGATGCGAAAGAGAGGCTCACCATCTTTTGCTTATAAATACATCGGTTAAAGAACAAAATAACTGAGAAGAAACGGTTCACTTACCCGCTGCTGTCTTTGTCAAAATGCTGGAAGGCTTTGTAAAGATTCTCATTACTTTCAAGCCTGTGTCTATGCATTGTTGCAGTAATAAACTCGATGTAGTCGATTGACCCGTTCCCATCAACATCAGCCTAGTTGAATCACAATCCCAGGAATATGACTTCTTACATTTCATTTACTTTCTTAAAAAAATGGAAGTAAAGGAACGAATTTTTCGACCAACTTACAGCATCCATGAGCTGCTTCACTTCTGCCTCTGTGAGTTTAGATCCCAATTTGGCTAATCCTTCTTTCAGCTCTTCATATGTGATTGTGCCACTGTTGTCTGTGTCTATGTTAGCAAACATTGCCTTCAATCCTTGGATTTCTTCCGTGTTAATATTCTCCGCTATGACCTATTGGAATCTTATCATTAGCACAACGAAAAGGACAAGCAAACACATTTCAAATTTGAAAGTCTTGGAAGTCACCTTTAAAGCAAGTTTCTTTAGCTTGTTCATCGCTCTAAATTGTTTCATCCTTGAGAGAACAGCACTGTCAATTGGCTTGTCTGATGCTTCTCCGCCTTCCCTAAGCCATGGATGCTCTACACGAAACAATCGACCAAGTTTCAGGATCAAGAAGGAACAGATAATGGAAATCTCCCAAACCTCGCATGGTGTTGTGGCTCTGTAAAATTTCATCAGAAGGTATGCGGGTTACTTACGAAGAACATCAGCAGCAGAAATCCGCCTTTTTGGATCCGCAGTCAACATTCTACGTACCAAATCCTTGGCACTGTTTGAGATTGAAGGCCACGGTTGGCTTTCAAAGTCGATATGGCCTTCCAATATAGCATCAAATATCCCTTTCTCGGTTTCTGCATATCCGGATAGACAGATGAGAAAGCAAGAACCATCTTTATCTATCAGCTTTTCTTCACAACATATGAATCAAAAAGCGAGAACAGAGAGAGAATATTGCGTTACCAGCCCAAAACGGGGGCACACCGCTGAGTAGAATGTATAATATGATTCCAGCACTCCAGATATCAACTTCTTTCCCATATCTACGGCGTAACACTTCAGGAGCAACATAGTATGCACTCCCAACGATATCTCTATATACTTTTCCTGTAAAGTAAAAGAAGAAACAACCAAATGATGAGCAGTAAGAAACATCAAAGTCTATTAGAGAATTATCTCAACAAGTCAAACCGCCGTTCATACGCCCTAGCCCGGAGATCCAAGAAAGGTCTGATCTTTATCCAATTCACAGAACCAAGAGACACATGACACAAGAAATATCACCAGAACCTTGTTCCTTGACTTATCTATGTCCTAGAGACAATCAACTTCACCAATGTACTAAACCAAAAAAATCAGGAAAGAAAAACAAAATTTGTTTGTTTTTACCCTCTTCAATGAAGACAGACAAGCCGAAATCCGTAGCCTTGATCAAAGCCTTCTCATCTTTGCTAGAAAGCAGGAAATTCTCAGGCTTCAAGTCTCTATGCAACACACCCATGAAATGACAAATCTTGACAACATTCACAATCTGTCTACAGATAGAAGCAGCTGCTCTCTCACTGTAATGTCCCTTAGCTATGATCCTATCAAACAATTCACCACCAGCACAGAGTTCCATCACCAGATTCACAGCCTTCTCATCCTCATAAGCTCCTTTAAACTCCACAATATTAGGCTGCCCGCTCAAATGCTGCATTATCTGAATCTCTCTCCTCATATCATCCTTATCAGCTTTCGTCACCAGCTTCTTCTTCGAGATCGATTTGCAAGCGTACTTCTTCCCCGTCGAATTCTCTGTGCACAGATACGTTACCCCGAATTGCCCTCGACCTAACTCTTTACCCAATGTGTAGAACAGCTTCACGTCTTCGTAAGCGTTCTCTAGAATCGAATTGCTCTTTGTGGTTTTGGGGCTTGGTCCTGGTGCTGCTGCCGCTGCCGCCATTCTCCAAGGTGGTGGCTGACTCGTCCCGGAGGTTGGTCTCTCCGGCGTCTGGCTTCTCGCCTGTGGAGTATACGACGGCGGATCTTGATAGGTCCCTCCTCCTCGGTGATCTACTTCAACTGATCTAGTGTGCCCATTTTGCTGAGGCTTCATCAATCCATGGTTCTTGGCAAAACAATTGCCCATGATTTTAGCTCAAATTCCGACGACCCAGGGAAGAAAGATTGGAACTTCAGCTAAATTAGCTCAAATTCTGACGACCCAGAGAGAAAAGATCGCAGCTTTTGGAGGATATAAGTGAAAATTTTGCAGATGATCAAGAAGAAACAACAGAGAAATTTAAAAAAGTCATGATCTTTTTTTAAAAGTTGGGGGGATATTATAATATAAAGACGTGGAAGCATCACCTCAGCAACGCTTTCAGATAATATTACCTTAATTCATCAAGCAGAATAATGTTGGCCAGATGGATTGCAAAAACAAAATGATTATAAAAAATCAGAGAGTTGAAAAATTGCAGAATGTATATCATGAGAAGCATGAAATGAAAATTTACGAAGAACAAGTGGTGGTGTTGGGTTCGTATTATAAGAGAGGGCGGCTTTTTCTGGGAAGATGTTGAAAAGTAAAGAGTCTAATATCAAACCGAGTCAAACTCTTTCTCCGTAGACTTTTTTCGTTAGTTCAATTTTGTTCTTTATTTTTTCCATTCTGATATATTACTTTGAATTGTTCCACCCATTGGTCAGATAAGAACAATGACAAAAGAGTACATGTTTTTTTCTTTAGATATTGTGTCTGAAAAATATCTGTAACATGTTGAGCTTTGTGCAGATGACATAAAAAAAAAAATTGAATTGATGTTTCGATTTGGCAGCTTTGCTTACAGTGAGGACTCATTGGCGTTTTGACATTAGTACACACGTGCTAGACGAAAATAATCCATTTACTTAATTTTAGAAAAATTATAATCCCTTTGTCAAATTATCAGCAGGCGTGTTAATCGGATGTTCGGATATTTTTTGTGAGTTAATTTCAGTGTATATACATCACTTTTGTTTTGACAAAAAAAAAATAAAAATTACATCACTTTTGAAAAATAAGAAAAATGTATTGTATAATTGCTTGAAGCCTTGAACCGATTAGTTGACCCATTTTTTATTTACTGGTTTAACAAATATCATAGTGGTAGGATGATTTTAGCCACTTAGGGTAATGGATCTGTGATGACCAATTCTACTTGTTTATGAACATTTTTACTATATATATATATTTTTTTTCTTAGTTGAAAACAAAGCCATAAAGTTAAGGACTTTTTTTTTGTTCAAAATAAGGAATTAGGATGGTTGTCAAAATATGGATATAGATTTTAGTGGATGGATAATGTTGATAATTATCAAGCTTAACCTTTTTAAAAAATTAAAAATAAATCAAATAAAATTATTAAAACGAAAATACATTAGCATTCCAGTACTATAGTAGTGACAATTAATAGCTCTATTTTCACATCATATTGGGATTTAAATTGGATTCATCCCAAGCTTATCCCATCCCATTCACATTCTTTTTTCAAAGCTGCATTAACTTCTCCATTTAATTCTCTTATTCTTGTAACATTTAGATTCTGTGGGCGAATTCATGTATGCGCCAATAGAGACGCTCTATGCAATGTAGATTAGATTTAGATTTAGGGGTATGTGATTGTGGTAGTTCAGCTTCTTAAATGCAACTCCTCCTTCTCCTTTCTCTCTTTTTTTTTTTGTTTTCTCTATAAATTGCTCTTCTTCTCACAGTCCACACCATTCTCCAATTCAAGATCTCACTCCATAACTTCAAATACAGAAAATAATTACTATCCCATAAAAAGAATATATCAGTTAGTATTCCATTATTCCATATATATATGTATGTTGTTCATGGGCATTGCTCAGATGATTCTTCTCAAATTCACATAAGCTGTTCCATTTTGGATTCTTGGCTCGATTTGCATCATGTCAATTAGAGCGATAAAAAGAGCTTTCTTGGGCTTATTCATCTTCATTCTTGCTTATGGTAATTCTACTAGTGATCTTAATCTCTCTTTTTTTTTTTTTTTGAAAATTACAAGTGATCTTAATTTGCTCTTTTCTTTCTTTTGTTCAGCTAATCAATCATTTAAGGGGTTTCGTTCCGTTTCTTTTTTATTCTACATATATGCCCATTAATGTAACGCTCGTTTTAAAGACGAAACGTGAAAAATTCATTTCATTAGGGTATATAATATATTTACTTGCGAACATATTACTGACATTTACTTACCTTTTGTGTGTGTGTGTGTGTGTGTGTGTGTGTGTGATAAACGCATAAGAAAAACTAAATTAAGAGAAAGTTCTTGAATTTTCATCTTCTCAAGATTTCTATAGCGTTGAATAATGAATCAAATTTTCTTCCCAAAAAGTGTCTGAAGTCGGGATCTCTTGTTCTCATTTCGTAGCTTTTAATTCTTTTACCTGAATGACTTGTTGCCGAGGCAGACAAGACAACCTATTTGAAATTTGATTCAATAAGATTTCTCTTGACAAAAGAATAACAAAACAAGAATGTACAAAAACTTATTCATATAAGATGGTGGGGTCCAAAATGTGTGATATGGCCACACCCACTATTATTCATTCCTACCTTAACTGATTATATATTATTTAACACATCACATGGCTTGATTTCATCCAAATTCTCATGTATAACAATTTTATAAGATCACTAATTGTCACTAGTTTTGAATGTAGCTGGTGTTGTGGTAGCCACCATTGTAGGAGCCATGGAAGGTCACACCACAGGCATCGGATGTCTTCAAGGTGGTTTGCTAGGAGTCGTGGCTGGAGTTATAACCGCGGCTCAACTCTTTGCACCGCTGCTACATGGTGATCAACCTTTGGCTAAGGTGATTGTGACTATAGTCTAAAATTAACGCTAATCAAAATATGTGTTTAGTTAATTATAAAAGTGGGTGTGGTCTTGTGAATAAACACTAAGTGTGATGATATTTTAGTACTAAATTAGATGATAATGGTAACAAATGTTTGGTGACAATAAGAAAATCTGAGCAGGTTGCTTTAATGAGGAGAGTAGTGAATGGGAAAGCCATCATGGGATTGGTTAGACCGGCTGTGCTCAAAGCATATCAATGGCAAGTAAGTATACTATACTTTTTTGTTTTTCTTCTGATTTTTTTACCCTACTCGTTTTAACATTTTATATATATTTCGGGTGGTAAAACTTGTCCGTGTGTAACATTAATAATTTTTATTAGTTTCGTTGCTCTGTCACTAGCTGAATTCAATTCCAATATTACTCGTGCGAGTTATTGTTAAAACAAAATTAAAATCAACAAAGATATGCAGATAATGGCATTGGACACAAGTTATATGGAGATATCAGACATGTACGATATTCACCAAGAAACAAAAGGATTATCGAGAAAATTTGTTCAAAACATTCCGACGTTTTACAGTTCTTCAAATCATCAAACCGAATCGAGTTGTCCAATTTGCTTACAGGTAAATGAATTGTAATAACTAATTAAAATCATCTATTATAAAATGCAATCATAATTTCATCATCATATTTGTAATCTTCATATGTATTCATAGGACTGGGAAGAAGGGGAAGTAGGAAGAAAGCTAGAGAGATGTGGCCACACATTTCATATGAATTGCATAGATGAGTGGGTTCTTAGACAAGAGACTTGCCCCATTTGTAGAGACCATCTTTCATATTGCACTTGTACATAGTCCATCTCCATTTTTTTTTGTTTAATAACTAAACATGTATTGTTGTTTCCTAAGCAAATTCTATGGGATAAGAATTAATGTAAAAAGAATTAAATAACATATTATGGGTAAAATCATGGGATAGGCATGGGCTCCATGGCCCAGTGGGTCCAAACTCCAAATTTAAAAATTTTATAATCCAACACCAAAAGAGAATTAGAAAAGCTTTATTTTCTCAGTAATATATGCACCTAACTAAGGGCAAAATCGGAAATATAAAAAACCGTTTGGAAGAGAGGAGGACACGAGAATCATCTGCTTAAAATCCCATCGCATCAAACTCACTGTTCTTCTTCTTCACCTACCTTTCTCTCTTCTATTTGGTCCTTTTTGTTCTGTAACCTCTTGCCGGCGCCGGAGAGAGAGTGAGATGACTTGGTCGGTCTTCAGATCCATAAACTCTCCAACACTCGACCTCTCCGCCGCACTTCGCTCCTCTCGCCGCCCATTGGTCACCGCCGGTGTCGGCTGCGCAACATTCACTGGTGTTTCTCTCTTCCGAATGTCTTCTAGATCTCCTCCTTTCGCTTCCCTCAGTGTCTCAGCTGCTTCTGGTAACGACATCATTTCTCCTCTCTCCGCTTTGGATTTTTTTTCCCCTAAATTGGCTTGTTGTGTCCAATGATTGGTCCTTCCTAAAGTTGTGATTTTGATGAATGTCCGGGTCGGAATTTTGATTTTGGTTTCGATTATCTTCAATGCATCTGTTTGTTAGTCTTGGGTCTTAAATCTCTCATCTTTTTTGCCGTCTCTTCTCTATATGAAGTTTGATAAGTCAAATGTTTGAGAATAGGGTTAACTATAGAAATGTGATGTTGTGGGTTCTTAGGAGGATAATGAGAGTTAGTGTTGAATCAAAAATTGCAGGCATGAAGGAAGTTGTGTCTACAGAGAAAGCACCAGCTGCTTTGGGACCATACTCTCAGGCCATCAAAGCCAACAATCTTGTTTTCCTTTCTGGTGTTCTTGGGCTTATACCTGAGGTCCGTATAAGATATGAGATGTAATTCACCATAATGTTTTTCTTCTCTGGGTTCTAAGATTGCAAGATTTCTCTTTTGTTTTGTGTGTATAGACTGGAAAGTTTGTTTCAGACAGCGTTGAAGATCAGACTGAGCAGGTGAAGTTGCTTTTAAACGGTCATCATGGTCTCTATAAAGATTAGCTTTGCTTACAGTAATTTCCACTTGCATCTCTGTTGTGTTTGGATGATTTATCCGAAGTCAATGAGATTTAGATTGTCTGAAATGTTGTTTGACTAATGCCGGTAAAGATACAATGAAAAAATAACTTTTGACTTTTGCTTTTAAACTGCTTACTTTGGCATTAGTCTTCAAATTAACTTCCAGTGTAGTTGTAGCAAGGTTGAGTTTCTCTGTCTACCCTTCCTGATGTTGTCTGCTTGCTTCTATTATTTTTTTTTGGAATATCGAAGGTACTCAAGAACATGGGGGAAATATTGAAAGCTAGTGGCGCTGATTACTCCTCGGTGGTGAAGACAACAATCATGTACGTTTTGTTCAACAGAAATCATAATCCATGTGAATTTTGAAATCTAAGAAACAATATTGATCTCTTTGGTTTTCTGTCACAGGCTTGCTGACTTGGGTGACTTCAAGAAAGTGAACGAGATATACGCCAAATGTGAGTTCTTTAAATAAGAGTATTAGTGTTCCTACTTTGTTCAAAAATGCATAATTACTGGTTTTGGAGTGGTTTAAGAATTGGTGTGGAAACATTTTGAAACTTATTTTTATTTTCTGTTGCAGACTTCCCCGCTCCTTCTCCAGCACGATCGACTTATCAAGTTGCAGCTTTGCCTCTAAACGCCAAGATAGAGATCGAATGTATTGCCACGCTCTAGAACATCATCAATCTCTATGAAGGGTTTTTCTTGGTTCAGAGGATGTCAAAACGAATAAGAGTTAAACAATGGTTTGGGGTTTATAACCTACTTGTGATTTTGCTACATTGCAAAAGAAAATGTTGCGGATTATCAACCATTAGGTTGGTTGCAAAACCTAAATCCCTTACCCTAGTTAAGAATAATTGATTTAGTGTTCTATTTTGGACCCTCATTTGCGGTTGTCTGAATATGTATTATTGAGTACAATATTTGATTGGAAACCCTTTATGCTTTGAGGAACAAAGATGGCATTTATTGAGTACAATATTTATATAGTCAAGAACTACTCGTTTATCATGTAGAAAGAGATTTGACTAGTCAAGAACTACTCGTTTATATGACTATAAATTTTATTGAGTACAATATTTTCTAGAATGTCCCCTACATGATAAATTAAAATTTATTTATTTATTTCATTATAAGTGTCGTTCTATCATTTTTGCACACATATTAAAAAAAAATATGTAAAATTCATTTATATATATGCGAGTAGTTCCACACATTATAAATGTTGTTTTTATCATTTTCCAAATTGCTCCGACATATACCTTTCGATATTTCTATGCGAGAAGATAAAAACTCAGTTATTGGTAACGCAAACAGAATATAACAAGTCATAAAAACGTGGAGCTACAATTCCTTGGGTTAGAGAAATCTAATTAGGGAAGTACTTGGTTGAAGAAATGGCCTCCAATTCAACTTGAACCATCAACATATCATTAACTACGAAACCCTTTGATATATCTCTGAGATCAGCTAGAGAGATAAACTCGTGGTAACCCCAGCTATATCCATCTCCATATCCCGGACCATTGTACCAAATATCAACTGCCAAAAAAAAAGAGATCACATTAGTCATTGAGACCATATGGTATGTGTACATAGAGATGAATAATCATCTTCTTACGTGGCCTTTCGACGTTATTGAGTTGGCTTTGGTTAAGAACTCGAAGCTTGGCTCGAACATAAATCTTCTCATAGGGTCTGAATTTCTCGTTCACATTAAGGTTAAGATACATGGACAAGGCTTTTCCTTCTCCCGTGGCACGACCACTTGGATTCACTTGTATATTCCTGATCACCATTTGGAAAACTTGTTGTTACTACTTACTACCACTACCCTAAAATCTAAAACAGAGTTTTTTTTTATTTTGAAAATAATGTGAACTTACCAACTTCTTCCTCCGATGGAGAACACATCTGATAGGTAAACATCTTTGAGCAGCGTGGAGAATCCTCGAATAGTCCAGGTGAATCTCGGGTTTTGGAAATTCTCAGTGACAGAGAAAAGTTCTGATTTTTCAAAGAGAGAAGGAATGGTTACATCAACACCAAACTCGCAGTGATCTCCATCGTAAAGATATCCGTTGTTCGGGTCTTTGAAGGTATCAACAGGGAGGACCTGAGAGAATCCCCACATCGTTTTGAAGACATTGAATCGCCAAACATCTGTGTCTGCATTAACACAACATAGATAGATTGATAGATATATTACTACACATAGAGCATCATTCTTGTTAAAAGATGGCATTTTTTTGGATTCAAAGTTGGCAAGAAACCTTGAATGGTAAAGTACTTCTTCTCTATCTTGTTGAAGACGTAAAACCTGAGATCCGCGTAAACCTCTTGATGTGCAGCGACGAGAGTTGAGTTGTCTATGGCTACGTATAGCGAAAGATACCCCGAACCACCATCTTTCTTGTTCCCGTTGGGGAACACAACAAGGGTCCTGTATAATATTGGTTTTATGAGATCCATCAAGAATATTTTTGTTTGCATTTAAAAGATTCGATTCGAGTGAATAGAGGTCAGATTATCAAACGTACCAGTTGTATCCAGCGGCCGAAAAAGGACGAGATTCATATCTCCCTGCGTAAGTTGACTTAAGGAGAGTGTTGAAAGACTCCATCTTGAGAGAGTAAGTCGATGGAGGACGATCTCTGAGACCTTTCACAGTGTTTGAAACTGAGACTTTATAGTCACGTGATGAGATCTCTTGATTTTTATGTAAGTAATGCGTTTCGTCCAGGTTTTGGGTTGGTCCTGCTCCATTCTCCTCTGTTTTGAGACAAAAACAGAGCATTTAACAACAAATCAGAGGATGTGTAACAATGTTTATATACACAATCCTACACATAATCTAAATGACATCAAATTTGATATTCTTGAATTCTGGATCAAATCCTAAGAGCAAAAGAGATTGCATACGCTGCAGATCTGTGTTGAGGTTATCAGTGATTTGTCGTATGAAGGAACGTGCAGAAGCAGATGTGATGAAGAGACAAAACAAGAAAGAAGCAAGAGAGATGGTGCTTGTGTAGTGGCTCTTCATCTTTTAAAGTTTTGTGAATGAAGTCTAAAGAGACTAGTGAGACTTATATAGTGAGAGAGAGTGAGAGAGAGAGAGAGAGAGAGAGAGAGAGAG
>OVAY01000972.1:0-39228 GCA_900406395.1 Kernera saxatilis
TTAATTTCCTTTTTATTTATTTAATAATTATCTATGATATTAAGTTATTATAAACAAAAAAAAAGAAAATTTAAATTTAGCCGTACAAAACAATCATATTTGACAATATAATTTTTCATCACATTATAATATTTTAAAATCTTAAGATATAAAAAATTAACCAACATTAAATTTAAAAATTTAATTTAAATCATAACAAATTAAGTCTAAAAAAATGCATACGCGGGTTTGTATATAGTATTAAAGAAATCTAAATCACATAATTGTACAGCCTAGTACATGAGACAGGTAGAACGCAAACAATTAAGAAAAACAAACTAAAAACACACAATTTTTTGTTTTCCAATATGACGTCATATTTGGTTTTGATCAAAGTGAAGCCCCCTGTGTCGTCGTCTGGGGTTCGGACCAAAGAAGCTCGCTGCGACAAATCCCCAGGCAACAGCCAATATGTAACATAGCAGTAATGGTCGGCTTGTCCAAAACTAAAACCCACCTGTCGATTTTTAAAATGAGTAAGCTTTACATTTAAAAAGACTTTTCACTCAAGATTCATAGTAAGAAGCATACAAGCTTGTAGATGCAACACACACAGAGAAGATGCGTACGTTCAATCTTATATTTTCACATGGTAAGAGTTGGCACACATATTAAACAGTTTTGTTCAAGACGACATAATGTAGCAGGAGACATCACAGCCGAAGCCCCTTATACCCAGTCAAACTCAGCATGGTGTGCATATGCAAGAAGAGTATGAAAAAGAAGAAAATCGACAACACTTTTCAGATGCCAAAGAGCAAGGATAAAATAAATATTACCAATCCATTATGAGGGGTGTGGAGCTAGTCTCAAGGCCCTTGTCCAGTCGAAGCATTTGATGGCAGTTGCTGCTGTTGCTGAATCTGTTGAAGAAGGTTAGCCGCAAACTGTAGAGTAGACTGATATTGCTGGTTCTTATCAACCTCACCATCTGATGTACCTTGACCAGTTCCAGGGAGCATAGGCTGGAGCTGCTGCTGTGCTTGGCTAGACGGATCCATGTTTGTTTTGTTCGCTGGTGGTGGCATCGCAGTTTGAGATTGGGAAGGATTTGCGTTATGCGTTTGATTATTTGGCAGACCGTGATAATTACCTTGCTGATAACCCTGATAACCATGCAAACCAGGGTTCTCAGCTCCAGGGACCGGTATGTAGTTTTGGTTAAGCATGGGAGCATCAGGCTGATATTGCTGTCTCATGGATTGAGAAACAGCTTGATGTGAACCTTGAGAGTACATTGCGGAATTATTTAGAGGGGTCGGTAACGGTGCCTGCTGAGGCATACTAACATATGGCACTTGGTATTGCATACCAGCATGTACCATTCCACTGGAGTAGCTCGGTGTGCTTGACACTGGAGGATAATGCATTGGAGGAGGGGGAGGAGGAGGTAGTTGCCCCACTGGATTGTATTGATTGCCAGATTGTTGGAATGATAGATTCAATGGGTCAGAAACCGTTGGTTGGTCTCGATTCCAAGCTTGCGACAAAGCTTCTCCATTGGACACTCCAACGGATTGGTGACATTCAGAGGCAATAGTAGGTTGAGAAGTTGCAGGGAGCAAGGAGGCCAGAGTGGCTAATAGCTCGGGTGTTAGGCTAACCCCAGCTTGTGGCATTGCAGTGTTAGGTACAGCAACAGGCTCGCTAGAAGGAGCAAGCAATGATTTTGGAGGAGGCTTCAATTCTTCATGCATACCTCTGTTGTTGTAATCAAACAAGGCTCGATCTTCCCTAGCAGCGTACAAACCGAAATTGGCATTGGCAGGCGAATCCCGGGATTGATCCATATAGGATTGAGGAATGGGCTGAGATTCTTGTCTGTAGGATGCTGCAGCAGGAACCGGGGGTGGGGGCAACTTGAGAACAACACCATATAGCCGTTCTGGGCCCGATACTTTGAGCACATCAGTTAAGAAATCTGAGGGAGGAACCAAAAATAAAGTGGTTCCATCGTCTAATTTGGCAACACCTGCTCGATTCTTTGAACCAAGGTAGCGGAGAAATTCAGTATAAGACGCGAAATCGTCTTCGCTGTCTGGTAAGAAGAAAACGATTTCGAAACCAATTGCTTCGGTGTAATGTTTGGCAAGCATATCCAAACCCGTTCTTGCTGAACAATTGACCATCTCAGGGCTATTAACCATTCGAAAAACCGAAAATCAGCAATCCAGGCCAGTGTTATCAATGAATCAAATCAACACTACGAAATCCATTTTGAGATCAGAAAGTAGGCAACACATATTACCTAAAATATCGGATCATATCTTGAAAGAATGAACAGAGAAAACTTCTAATCAATGAACTAAAAAAATTCCTATCTAAATGAAAAAAAGCAGAAAGGCTAAAGTGCGTGGAATTGTTACTCACAGTTCAGTTTCAATCCCCTTTCCAATAGGTACACAACGAGCATGACAAACAGGAGTTCCACCTTTGGCAATGATTCCTCTCCACATGAAATCAGTATCAGGGAAACCACGGCCGGGCCTAGCTGCAACTGACCCACGCCCATATGACCGATCCAACCCAGTGACACGATCACCCATCGAAGGAAAAGCATCCACTGATCCATCTCTACGGGTTCTTTTAGGTTCTCTATCCAACTGAGCAGGATCATATCCTTCCCAAGAACCACGGTTTGACCTAACAGGTAGCCTTGTACTTGGTGCAGGAGACGGGAGTATTCCAGCTCCAGTTGGGGATGGCCTCCTCCAGCTTCCTTCCTTACCAACCACATTGCTATATTCTGGACCACTATGTGAACGTTCCATGCTACCTCGGAAGGGCCTCACAGGGTCAAGAACCACACTGGAATGTGGTGGCGACATGTATGGTGGATCACTGATGAACATCTCAGGCCTTGATCGTTTGACACCAGAATAAAAACCAGTATCATCTCCTCGTCCAGGGGGAATGTTATCATTTGAGTACATAATTGTGATTCTTGGATTGTTGAATAACCTTCCCTGTAGTCCTTCCTTAGCACAACGAGCTTCCTCAACGCTCCTAAATTCCACAAGTGAAAAATGCCTTGATGGATAACTAATACATCTCTCAATCTCACCAAAAAGTATCATGGCATTGTGTAGCAGTTGTTCGTCTATCTGAAAAGAAGGAGGGTACCCAATCCACAGAACATTACTTGGTTGGCCATCTCCTTTACCATCTCCAAATGAGTGAGGATACTGTAAAGCATATAACGATTAAAACTCAGGAACTTGGCAAGCACAAAGCTTTGTAAACACTAAACGTCAAAGCTGATAAGGATATAAGTATCACCAGTGAATTAAAAAAGAAAACCAAATTTCTAGCATTAAGGCTAACTTGCTGCTTAGTACTCAAACTGCCATCCCTGCCATCATTAGAGCCAGGCCATGGTTTCTACCGAGAGAAGAATGTTACTTGATTTCAGAATGATCTAGCAGATTCTACAACGTAGATATGAAAAGTAAATGCAGAAGAAAGAGGAATGAATCCCGTGACATTAAAAATCAGATGATTCAGGTAAATATTCCTTTAGGTGCACAAGAAAGCTTCTTGCCATAGAAGTCTTGTACAAATCATTAAACTTAAAGCACTTAGTAGGAAGTTCTTACAAAATGGTACTAAAGCTTATTCGTAAGTAAACAAAAACCGACAAGATGATGCTTACTTTTCTTGGCCCTTGTGACCGAAGAAAATCAACTCGCAAAAAACTACCACCCAACCGCTTTCCATTCATGCTTTTTGCCTGTATAGCATCGTCCATGTCAAAAAAGTCAATAAAAGCTGTCTTGCGATCCCTAAGAAACCTGAGATCTTCGATTTTCCCGAATTTCCTGAACTCTGCCTCGAGTTCGTCCTTTGAGACACTCGGGCTGATTCCACCCACCCAAAGACTCTTGCAAGGTTTTGCCTGCAAAAAAAATAATTTCCATAAGAAGCCAATATGATATATCTTGACATCCAGATTGGTTCCTTGTTGTCATGAAGGGAACTTTATTAACATATATAAAACACTAAATAACAAATCACATTTCAGTTAATAGTTAACAACAAGGATGCCATTGTAGTAAGTTCCTATCAATTACTACTCTAAACACACAACCTGACTTCAGGAAAGAGCAAAGATGCTGGTAAGTATCAGTAAGAGCATAACATTATATGCACAAAATCCTAGTGTTGATCATTTCAGATTTGGCTCACTACTAAATAAACCAAACCCTTCGATACTTAGTTGAGCAAAGAGCAAAGATGCTGGTAAGTCTTTCATGGTCTATAATAACAAAACCTTTGTAGCGTTACTGTTAAATCTCTGATGGCTTAGAGGAACTACGAGGATTGTATTTACTGCGCTTCGAGGTCAAAACAATCCCCAAATCACTCATCTTGATTTCGGACAAGAAACGTTTTGCAGAATCTAGAAAATCTGGTTTTCCCCAGGTGTAATCCGAGATCTGGAGTACCGAAGCTTAAGATACTGATACGTTTCGCTGGAAATTGATATGCTAGCTAGAGTTCCGAGTGCCGCGCGTGTATGAAACGGCTTCAGATACTCGAACTGACTACGCATTTGAAGTTCATACTCAATCTTATGAGATTGCCATATACGAAACTGTATCTGGAACGAACTTCAGAGATCATGGCACCCTAAAAATGCTTTCCTGACCTGATCACAAACCTGGACAGAGTGATTTACATCGGGTTGCGATTATGGAATCAATCCGGCTGCAGCGCATTGTCATAAACGAGAAGAAACACAACTTGTATACATTTTCGCTGCTCGTTCGTGAATCGATTCGACAACAGATTTCTCAGGAAGCTCAAAGTGATCGCTTGGGGCGAGATTGATTAGCTAGTGACGTAAAGATAACACAAAGGTAGTTCGACTAGTGAGCTTTTTCTTAGTCCGGACTAGAAATTCGACATGGTTCTGACCCATGTTATGGATAAACCATGAATCTGAGTTTTTGATTTATGGATAAACCATGAATCTGAGTTTTTGATTTTGATTGAGACATGCAAGAACACTAGACGCAACAATTTCTCGAACTAGACAAGCATAAATGACGATCAAAATCTGTGAAATTCTCGATATCGATCTAACCATTAACAGAAGATCAAAGTTAAGGAATAAACGACAAATGAAACCTAACGTAACGCAGAGATGAGAACAAACCGGTCTCGCGTATTCGATCTTAATCTGAGTCCCGTTTAAATTGGCACCTTGAAGCGCCTCCTTGGCCGCCACCGCTTCCTCAACGCGCCTGTAGTAGATAAACGCGAAGCTACGGGAAGAATACGCCGTGATTCTGTCGATTTCACCAAACCTTCCGAACAAATCGACCAGATCGGATTCCGTAGTATCGGTCGTCAAACTCCCGACCCAGAGATTGTTCGATTGGAATCCAGATCCGTCTGCTTCACGGCCTCTTGAAGGCTTCATAACTGGAGCCATCGCCAGCCTTGTCGACTCCCGCCAAATGCCTTGGAATTGCGAAAACGAGAAGATCTATAACGCTAGAATCCTTTTGACACGAAAATCCAGTGAAGTGTATGCCTCTTCAAAACTACAATTCAGAGAGAGAAACCCTATAAAGTGTTGGAAGGTTGGAAGATAAAAAGAAAGAATTGCAGAGGCCAAGAAAATAAAAACATGAACGACTGAAATTTCTTTGAAGGAGCGGTTATAAACTTATAAAATACTGAGAAATGAAGTTGCATTTACATATACTATTAATTTATTTTTTTTAAAGGATTTATCAACCTATACACGAAACGACGACGCTTCAATCCTGTGCTTTTTTTCATGTACGTTAGAGCATTTCCATCAGCAGTATTTTTATGGTTTCTCAACAATTAAAAAATAAAAGATAATAAAAAAATTGGAGAGAGAGATAGAAACGATTCTAAAATTAAATACTCTTAGAATCTTTTGAGAAACTCATTTAATACATGTAATAATATGATTGGTTCAAATATTTTAAATAATTTAAAATTTAAATAAATAATTTTATTTTATTAAAATAATATATTTAAAAAATTTGAACAGTTTCTAACCGACGAATATATCCTTAAACGACGACGCTTCGATCCTGTGTTTTTACCATAAACGTTTGTTACAAATAATTTTATAAGTCTTATTCCACTTTTTACAGATTTCTTTTGCACCAGTAGACATTAACACGACTAAAGTTTTTTGAGGTTTAGTTTTCATTTTTTTAAAAAGCTAAAACCAAAATATATAGTTGATGTACATGCTTCTTTCTTAAACACTGTCAAAAAACTTCATATCTTGTGGGCCATACATGTTACTAACCACGTCGATAGCAAATAGCAAAATACAAATCCAAGTCTTGGAAGTTGAAAACAGAAACCCAAGGAAAAGTCTGAATAATAGCAAAAGTAAAATCTCCTAAGAGAACGGTATATAAAACTTCAACGCTGGTCCCATGATACTTCAATAGATCTTCAAAGGTCTTGCACACTCAAACCTGAAATTATGAAATGCCAACAAAATTTAACTCCCAAGATTTTAAATTTCCAACACAAATCACATCCTCTGTACTTATAACCACATATACAATACGAATGCACATCTATGATGTGTAGATGCCAAAATCCAAAACTAGTATGATACACAAAAGTGCATTTCACAGGATCCACATACCAAAATCTAACACCAGCATGATATAAGAAGTTTCAAGTGATGAATAACTTAAAGACTACTAGACTAGTAAAAACCCATATGCTAAATCTAACAATGTTACGATATAAAAGGTTTCAATTATTTTGATAGCAAGTGTGTAATGTATGTGTCACACACACAAAAAAATGAGGGAGAGGAGAGAGAGAGATGAGATTATTAACCTGGAGGAAGTGACTGCTTAAGCTTATCAGCCTTCTCTTGGTCGAAGACGCATAGTGTGTAGAGGTACCTTGAGCACCTAACCTTGAACTTCACAATGTCCTTGCTTCTCTTGATCTTCACAGACCTAGCATCCTTCCTTCTGGCGGTCAAAAGGAAGTCCTTGATTTCGTGGATTTGCTTAGGCTGCACATATCGAATCAAAGTACCCTTTTCATTCAATACTAATTCATAAACCCAGAATGGGTCAATCAAAGCAAACAGAAACAAGCAACTTACAACAAGACTAAGCAAAATGTTTGTGCATCATGTACTGATAAACATTCAAAAAGAATCTTAAACCAATAAATACTCTTAATCTACTAGACTATTAGACACTAAACACGAAACCCACAATAAGAGACTGCTTACATCTAAATCCTGCAAACTAAATCAAAATCCTAGTCGCAAAACCAAACAATCATATTCCGAAGCACTATGAAGACAGTGATGACATAAACCGGCGAAACGAGATATTCCTGGAAGAATGATAAGAAGGAAAAATACCATTCTCGGATCTGTTTTTGTGGCTGCAACTTTCTTCCACTAAGAGAACCCAGCGTCGGGAAGAAACAGAGAAGTCTAAATATTCTCTTTAAGAAGAAAACCCTAGATGTGTTATATACACAATTTCCAAAAATACCCCTTAGGCCCAGTAATCCGACAATTCGGCTATTTGGTTTAATGGCCCAAATTAATACCCCCTAAGAGCTTAGTTGTCTTTTTATTGTTTGTTTTTGCAAATTTCAACCAGAGTTTCAATGGATTTCTTTGGTTTAGACCCCTTTAGTCTCGTTTTATCATTTTAAACCCAAAATGTCAATTAACTTTTTTTCTTCTATATTTCATCATCGCGCCACTAAATGTTTTTTTCCCGCGCCACTAAAATCTCTTCTTCCCCTCCAAAATCACATAAAGCCCTAACCTCTTCGTGTGCCTTTATTCGAAATTGATTGGCTTCTCTTACCTTCGATAATCCTTCGAACCTTGCTCTTGCTTGTTTACTTGATTTCTTCATCTGATACTTTGAAGGAAGTACAAATGTTTTACTCGCAGACTCATTTGGGTCGAAAGGGTCCATTGGGGACGGTGTGGTGTGCCGCTCACTTGCAACATCGCCTTAAGAAGTCTCACTACACGGCCACAAGCATCCCCAAAACAGTTGGTTCGTCTTTCCTCTTCGATTCTGCTTTCTCATCAAAGTTTGCTTTTTTTTTTCATCCCCTTTGATTGTAATCAAATTCGAAAATTCAACTGTTTTTCCGCTAGTTGTGATTATTTTTGACATGGGCATCCACCAAATTGCGCTTTTGCCTCATAAAACTTCTGCTTCGTAAAAGTTTTGACTCTTCGATAATTTTTGGTTCATTAATCGCTCTCTCTCTCTGGTTGGATTTGAAATGATTGATCATATGCAGGATTGTTGATTATAATATGTGTAATTGTCTTTGCAGATCTTATAATGTTTCCTGAGGTACCAATGGCATTGAGAATGTCCGGTCACCTTCTGCTTGGGGTTGTGCGAATATATTCAAAGCAAGTCGATTATCTCTTCCGCGACTGTAATCTCTTTAGTATTTGGTTGGCTAAGGCCTTTGTTTCTACTCAAGTTGACTTGCCAGAGGATGCAAGACAGGCTCCGGTTGAGTCAGTGACTTTGCCTCAAGCACTAAATTTGGACGACTTCGACTTGGAGGATGACACACTCGAGGGGTATCCAATTTTTCCCTTTTTATTGGAGTTTGATCTGTAATATATACCTCGAGGGATCTTAACATCTTTTATTTTTTTCTTGTGAATCCTAGGGAATTTGATAATCATCTTCGGAGGGAGGAAGATATCACTCTCACAGGTACATTTTACCTGTTTTATATATTTATTTTGTTGTAGATGCATCATACCATGATTCAAGGTGTTTATGCTGCTGATGCTTGATTTTGCAGATCAAATTCCTACTGGCGTTGATCCTTATGTTGCTATAACATTTGACGAGGTGAGATTCCTGCTTCTGTCTTATGACTTTGAAGTTAATTTTGACTGCTTTTCATGTCTCCGAGAACTTGTTATTGAAGAAAAGTTGGTATGTCTTTCTTACAGGACATCGTTCCAGAATCTAGCCCGATGGATGTAGAGTGAGTCTCTTCAAAGATTTTTTTATTTCCTTCTCTTCCTTATCTGTTCAACGATATGTGTTTTAATGTGGTTACCACTTTGAATGATCTAAGCAGCCAATCCACAGTACCTGTGCGTGGGCATCCTGGAGAAACTGATGTTGAAATGGCTTATGAGGCAGGACCAAACAGTGAGCGAGGAGACTTCAATGTTGCTCTAGATACTGGAACCTACAGTCCTCGTAATGACACAGAGGAGATCCCCGAATTCCAGGATCCTAGACCAAGTAACTTGACAGAACCGCTCAATCTCAGTCCCGGGAGAAGCAATGCCAATTCTCCTGGAAGTGTTCCCGAGATTGAGAGAAGGCGTGACGCTGCGCACGATTTAAGCCCTCCATCATTTGCTGCAGAACAACAGAATGTCAGAGTTGAATGCACTGAATCTTTAGATGAAACCTTGAGTGAGAAGGAACCCACTATCCCTAATATTGATGAAGAAGTGTTAAATTCTAGAGGGCATTCTACGTTTGAGCTTCGCTCAGGGTCTTCAGGTTTTGCTGGTTCTGAGGAAGAACGTGTAAATTTTGGTGAGTAAACAACTTAGTCTGATAATTTTATGCTTAACCATTATGTCCACTATCTTTTTTTTTTATTTATGTATTTCTTTGTTTTGGTGTTAAGTGCACCCATCACCTCAACTAGCTCTTCAGCCAACTCCTCCTCCCCCACCACAAACAAGGCCAAGGAAGAGGAAGCACTTTGATAAGGTCACAGTATTAACTAACAGGTAATAACTTTTCCATTGCTTCCTGTGACTATGATTATTTCATTACCTGTTGCATACTGATTAAAGAAATTGGACAGGATCATGAAAGAAAGGCTTGAGGATCCTAGTGATACTCTTCGTAAGAGAAAGAAGATGCCTTCATCTAAAGTAAATATCTGGAGACTGAATAACCAGTCAAAGAAGGATCAAATTGTCAATGAGCCCTTGTTTACTGGTAAATTTCCAGTGATTTGTTCTTTTTTTTCGATGGTTTTACCTTCTTTTTCCCTTGTTTTTGTAGAAAGTTGATTTCCTGTCTATGTCTATCCTCAGGCTTCCCAGATGTTCTACGCAGTGTCTTTGAAAAGGACTGTGTAGCTTCAAAGCCATACCTTGTTGTTTCTGATGAAACTCTTCCAGAACCTGCATCTGTATCACCTCCTACTCGAGAAGCTGAAACAGAAATTAACCCGACCTCTTCAATTCCACAATCCAGGGTTCCTGATTCTACTAATCCAGACAGTACAGTTCAGCTGTCTCCAGGTCAGCAAACTGAAGATATCCAAGACTTTGCAGATCCTCAATCCCCGCAGGCAGTGTCTGTAGCAACAGAAGCACAATCTCCTCAGCCATTTAATAATGATGACATAGGAATCGAACATTTAAGGGATGGTGGTTTCCCTGATTACATGCTGTCACCACCTCGAAGATCTTCACCTTCTAGAACTGATGACTTCACCACTCAGCCTGGATCTTGGGAGACAGGATCATATAGAACAGAGCCTTCAACTTCCACATATCCAGAGGATCTGCCTGGACTAGGAACCTCGGGGCTTTCAGCTATTCCTGAAATGAGGGATGAGGTTTGTTCTCACGTTTTAGCGTGTGTTTTTTTACCATTCTTGGTGCTTTGCCAAACATTGATAGCAATATCATTTGCATGTGCCATACAGGAACTTCATTTCCTGGAGGTAGGTGGCGATACCCCGGTAAGATCACCAGCTAGTCAAGATTCTGATGCTTTGACAGGGAGAACAAGGTATAAAGATTCTAAAAACTACGAACTTTAAGAGCCTAGTGTTTCTCTACTAACTTGTAACATTCATTGAACATTTCAGAGCCTTGGCTCAGTATCTTAAAGAACGTTCTTCAAGTAGTCCCACTTCAAGATATTCTTCTGGAGATCTAAGTTTGAGCAAGATCTTGGCAGGAAAGACAAGGAAGCTAGCTGCTCGAATGTTCTTTGAGACACTGGTAATTGATTCTCAATACAGAGTCTTTCTTTTTATCTCTGCATTGCCTTTAACTGAGACGGGTTGTTTTTGGATTACAGGTATTGAAGTCTAGAGGACTTATAGATGTGCAACAGGACCAACCCTACAGCGATATCGCTCTGAAGTTGATGCCAGCCCTGTTTTCAAAGTTTCAACCATGAATAACAATGCTCACTACATCTATTTATGTGTATGTTAACATAGATGCTAGATAGAAAAGGAAGTGGTCAATGGTCATCTTTAAGTTGTTGATCCCTAGTTTGTTTACATATTTGTAGAAGTAAAGATTTTCTCAAAGAAAACATGGGTAAATATCTAAAATCCATCATAAGTCGGTACTTCGTAAGTTAAAATTGACAATGTTGTAAAAAAAAAAAAGTTGTTCATGGCCGAGCTAAAAAGCCTCCGATAGACTTTGGACCACCCTAGTTATAAGAAGTTAAGAACCTTGCATCAAAAAGAAAATATACCTCAAAAAAAGTTGTCATAAACGTAATATGCATAGATAAACTCATGATTTTAAATAATAAATAAACCCTTCTTCGAAATCCAAATATGACCTGCCTGTTTTAAACTTTGTTCTTCTTTTGTATATACTATTGTATTTAGAAAGAAATTAACGGCTATAGGTGGAATCTATCCTAGTCATCAATGTCTAAGGGGCAGGACTATGGCTAAAGTTCTCATCATGACTTGGACTCTCCTCTAGGATCTGGTTCTTCATTGCGGTTTGATTCTGTATCTGGTGCGGTCTATGATTCTGAGACTGAGTGTTGCTCTTGATCTTGGTTACCTGATTCTAATAAAAGCTATGCAGTTAGATACGAGGAAAAGGAAGATTGCCAGATGCAACAAAGCTAGATTTATGTTTTGTGTCAGTTTCAAGAACGTGAAATATGTGCATACTTTATACATTTTATATGAAAGGATACTCTAGTAAATGAATGGACTGAAATATTGCGTTTCAAGCTCGATCAAGGGATTTCAGAGAACAAAGCAGAAGAGAAAAAAAGAAGCATCAACTTGTTGAGCATCTAACCTTGTACATGTACTTTTTACGAAGTTTCACGGCTGTGCGTATGCATCTTCTCACTCGAATTGCAAGAAGCTTGTCATTAAAAATCTGCAAATATCTCAAATCAGTAAGTTTCGAAACAGTATAAAGGCATCACAACTGCAGTTAGTGCACAGGAACAGTAGAATTCAGCAAAGAAACAAAGCTCAACGTGCACAAATACCTGTATCATGTCATCGATCGAGCGAGTTTCTTTCATGATCTTATGCCGATTCATGATTAGAATCGCTGCCACACAAAAGACTGGCAGAGAGTCATCTCCTTTTCCAAAGGATGAAACTACAGACGAGACATGGGTTCTTTCGTTCCTAGACCATAAGCTTCTTGTCAAGCCACAGAAATTATATGAAGATGCTGACTTCATCCCAGAATCGTCATCATCAGACAGTCGACCAGTCTTTGGCAATGGACCACTTTTTGGCAGTAGACCGCTCCTGGACCACAGACTGCTCTTTGACAATGGCCCGCTCTTTGAAATTCGGTCACTCTTTGAAGTTGGTTCACTATTTGTAGTAGTGCCATTTCCATCATCCATTCCGGATTGTCTTGGAAACTGAACCACCAACGGCTCCAAGCAATCATTCTCCAAAGTTTCAGCAACAGACTCATCAAAGTCAGCAGCCCACATCATCTACAGCACAAGAATACCCATGAATACCATTTGCTATCTTGAGTGAGACACAAATTCAAGTAATGAATCTAATTATCATAGTTTCAACAGCTAAACCAGATTCAGTATATGCAGTTATGGGAAAACCAATTTGTTTTCCAATTTTCTACTCTGTTTGCTCACCACACAAAGAACCCATCACAACAATTTCCCTACTTCCATGGGCTACAAAATAAAGGAACAGAAAAATTACCAACCTCCCACATCCTTAGAGCCTCATTAAAAGACAACTCTCGTCGGAACAACACTAACAGCATCCGGAACGCAAAGTGAAGGCTTTCAGCACCAATACGCGATAGGTGAGAAAAAATCTCTTTATCTGTGAGTTGCAATATATGCCACAGTGATTGCAATTGATCCATCACCCCAACTGGTCCCTCCATCTGGAAGTTTGCACGCTACAGTAATAACCACATACGAAACGAACATCAAATTACAGCATAGCCTATGTCACTTATTGGGGCAAAAAGAAAACATATGCTACATATCAGTAAGCTTTGCAATACCGTTCTTCTTATGAGCATTTCAAAGCACCAAAAAGCGTCAGCATTGTCTTCAAAAAGAACCACGAAAGGAGACACTAAATCGCTCATTCCTGTCATCAGATTTGCCACCAGGCAGTTAGTATCCTACATCAGTTATGAACTCATAGGGTGTCAATTAATTACAAGTTACAAACCCAACTCAAGAGAGATTTGGAACCTTGGCAATAACCAGTTGCAGGATCAACCCAAGCATAGACAGCAAGGATATCTGACATTCTTCCTAGATTTCTTGGATCCTCATAGAACTCAAGGTGGCTATCTGTCCTTACCACATCAACAACTGTGAGAAAAAAAGAGTACAGTAATTACTGAATCTGAATAGTGAACATTAACATGTGCAGGCTGAAACTGAAGAGCAAGTTCTCGAAATAAAACAAACTGAGACAACTGGTACCTATTCGGTGCAATGTCCAAAGCCATTCAGACATTCGAGCTTCCGTGAAAGTCCCACCACGAGAAGGAGTCTCCTTTGCCGATGGCATTTTAGGGACATCTGATATTCTCAAACCATCAACTATCTTGATCGTGCAGCTGGAATGAGACAATTTGTCAACAGAGTCAGGATGTACCACTTCAATTTCTGAGTTAATGGATGCAGTTATGTTGTTATAAGAAGACCCGTGCGATTCTATAACTAGATCTGCATTCTTATCAATTCGAAAACTGTGCATATCCTCATCCTCAGATCTTAATTCACTTTGCACTGAAGCTTCCTCATCTGGAGTAGAAAGCCCTTTCTTATCTAAACTACTCCTCCCAAATAAATCTGTGACCGGTAGAGAGGGAAAGTCAAAAAAAACATCCGCAACATAAGGACCAGGAGAAGGAAAGCCATGTGGACTAGATGCCGGTACAAAAGGAGAAGTTTCATATACTCTGCTGTCAGGACTTTCTCTTCCACTTACTAGGTCAACTGACTCACTAGAACTTCCCCTTCTGTGCACATGAGATGTGTCAGTGTCATTATTACTCGAATCACCGTGATTTTCAGTTTCCTCATTACCATCTATGGAAGCTTCTGTGCTTTCATCTGTAGCTTCCTTTACCACCTCCTTTTTGTATGATTTCCGCATATCCATAACTTTAGATCCTACAACATAGGCAAGTGAACCAGTTCCCACACTCGAATGCATCATCTGGCATTGCTTCAGCAGCTCATTGTATCGTTCTCTGCATGAATGGTAAACAGAGCGTTAAACTTTTCTATTAAACTCGACTTTCACTTAGCACTCCCTCTGATACAACATCAATGTGAGAAAACTGTCCAACCTTCGGGCTACCCTGAGTTGCCTACGGTACTCAGAGGTGCTGCTCAATGCATAACAGCCAAGGAGAAATTCCCAAACTTCAGCTCTTATTGATGGGTCGATCCCCTAACAAGAAAAAAGGGGATGCAATTAGAATACAGTACGAACGAACAATTGTGAATGCAGTTCCGGTAGGTCTAGTGTCCCTTGTACTTATTGAGAGTACAAGTGTATAGAAAGGGAAGGAATTGCGCAACATGAAAATGAAAACAACAGTGGGTTAGGCCTGAGTGCTACAAACTCATGTGCAAAAGGAAACATACCCCTAAGATAATTAATTTGAGCGCCTTCTGGAAACCAGAAACCTTTCCATCACAATCGAAAAAAGCCCGCCACTTCTCTGGCTTAAGCATTTTGCCGATCTGTACATTTGACACAAAGCACTTTTAATCATCTTCTTTCGGGAACTACATCTGAGTACATTTTCAATAAAAACATAAAATAGAAAAAGGCTGCATATAAAGATACTTTCAGCATGTGTGATCAAGCAAAACACAGTAAGTAGACATGAAAAAATGACAGAGAAAGAAGGAAGCATACAATTGATTCTGAAACATTCCTCAACTTTCAAGACCCTAAAGTATGTTTCTTAAAAACCCAAAATAAGAAAGGGTGAATGAAAGGATCTTACATTTAGCAAAACCTGTATCCCGGATTGTGAAAGACAAGGCTGGCTTAGATCCCGAACCAAAGAAGCCACTTTTTGCAAACTTACCACACCAGCTTTCCCACAAGTCCATTTCTTTCCCTCTCCACCAGAAAACATCAGTAATCAAAACACACACCAACCCTCCCAAACGGAATCATCCGTTAGAACCCCCTCAAAACAGCCCAGACGCAGCGAAGAAACCTGCAACAATAATGGAAGAAACACATTGCTTTATCTGTCATTGACAAGCAAAAGAGAGATATAACCAGTGACCAATGTCGTCAAATCTATATCAATCACTAAATGATCTCTCAATATAACCGATACCCGGACACTTAAACGGCATCTCAGAGATTCGCAGATAGTAAATTTCAGAGCCTAGCTCCGAAATGAGAAAACTTTTCGCGTCATATCAATCCAGAAACATGAATCGGACGAGACGTAATCAGATCATTCGATCTCATTCAAAATTAGATTGGAATCCCACAACAGAAATAGGTAGAAGAGCTTAACATACTAGGGAAAAAATACAGATACATTTCTCGAACTATGGATAAATCTAGCGCCTCAGATGAGCAATGCAATGCATAAAAATGGCGAATGCAATATTACCCATGCAGCGATGCAGAGAGATAAAAGAGAGAACCTGTTAGATGTTCATGGAGGATGTTCTTCTCCGATCGCCATTTTCTTTCCACGGAAAGTTATTCTCCGTTTATTTGTGTTGTTTGTTTTCTCGGCGTCTCTTTCTTATATTTTTCTGATGAATAAGTTTATGTTCCTTCCTTGTCTCTTCTCTCCTCTCTTTTGTTTTGTCGTCTCTTTTTTCGCCAAAGTTTCTCTCTTTTTTTTTCTTCTTCCTTTTTATGTAGGTTGACCTTCAATTTTAGTCAATTACACTTATCATTGATTGAAGAAAACCAAAAATTAGCCATAATTTGCACTCGAGTGTGATAGTAATACTAGTCCGTAATGAATCATTGTTAATCTTTTATTATTTTCGGTTGCACACTTTCGAACCAATCAATTCTTCTATTTTAAAAAAAAAATTATATATCCGACTGGTTTTTCAATTGGTTTTCTTCCAAATTAACCGAACAAACCAAAATTCCAAAAAAATGTGAAATAACTGAAATACTGTATATCAAATTTAATCGAAATATACTGAATTTAACCAAAATATACCAAGCTTATTTTAAAATCGACTTTTTCGAAATTAAACCGAATAACCGAATTATTTTTTTTCAAAACCAAACCGAACCAGTTCAGTTTAATTCGGCAGATTTTTGTCCAAACCGAATACTCAAGCCTATAAAAAAAAAGTGTACGAGTCAAATGCCTAAATTGTTCTAAATAAATTATTTTGCAGGAAATAGCTTGCAGATATACATAACGGGCCTAAAGGATCCATATTTGGGCTTGGATGGACATGTTTTGGTTTGTCTAAGAAAGCTCAACTCAATTCCTTTGGATACAGACAGAGGCTAATGCACTAATTAGATGTGTGGTCCTCCCAGGAACCTTATATTTGGAATTGATTCACAATACAGAGGCTATTGTGATGGGTCGAACGCCGTGGCTGACCCAGTTTCGAACAAGCCTGCACCAAAATATTATGTCCCGGTTCGTTTTAGATCAAAGTTCGACGAGCCTTTTTTTTTTAATCAAAAAGCTACACTGATTCTAATTCGCTTACTAAAATCAGGAGCAGTCTTCAATTTCAATATCAGATATCTAAGATGGAGGGTTTTCTCGTGATTCTGAAAATGTGGTCCAAATCCTAGAAGGCCATTCAATATGGCTATCCTTGAAACCTATCATGCTTGACACTGATCGGACAAATTGACTCTGAAGCCATCTTTTTCGCGTTTAGAGGAAGATGATAGGAACTCACGTCTATTAGTCAATCAAAACGTATGTTAAACAGCACACAATTAGAATGATCTAATTTGTGGTTTTCAAGACTACAACGGACCATTTAATTCGTGTTATAAAATAAAATAAAAAAACTCGAGATTTTGTTGAATCCATGATTTTGATATTTTGTATACTATACATTTGATCACACTAAATCCTTTAAAAAAGTTTTTCATACTATTATTTTTTTATAGAAACTTTTAATTAATTAGTTTATTTTGTGCCATTATTTTTGAAACTTTAGCTATTTCAAGTGATATAACAAGAAAAATGGTGTATATTACAAGAAAGTCTCTATACGGCCAATTAAAATTATAAAAGTGAACTTGAATGTTTTTCTTTATATGGCAATCTAATAATCGCGTTCCTAGCTTTCCAATAAAAAAGAAAGTGATTGAAAATTGGGAGGTGACCCAACATGACACAGGTGGCAAACTACTGAACTATCGATTATGTATTCTCAAATTTAAATAATTAATACTAAAAAATTATTATATATTAAATGTAGCATAAAAAATGGGGAATACCCAAATATACAGGAGACTCATCAATCTATCATTTGATGCTAGAAAGCGACCAACGTCACAAGTTGACATTACCTCAAAAAGAATTACAGTTGAAATTTTCTCCTTCGACCTAAACATTTGATACTGACTTTATTAAAGATTACTGCGATAGAATATATCTCTATTTCTTTTAACTTATTTATTTATTCATGGTGTGTAAGGATTGACGAGAGAAGTTGTTTTTATATAACGTTGAAAAAAAAAAAAAAAACTTGTTTTTATACATTAGAGAACTGAAGTAAGTGGTACACCTGTTCTAAAGATGAATATACCTTAACAGCGAACATAAACTAAAATACCCTTTAACAAAAAAATACCTTCTCTTTTTTCTTGTCGCGATAATGACCTTTTCCTAGATTGGTAAAATACTCGAACCAATATACATTAACCAAAAATATATACTCCATTAGACAGTTAATTAATAGTGTAACCTTTTCTCGTGTTATCACAAAAAAAGCATGAAAACTATTTTGGCGGGTTGTTACGCCATTTCACCTGTTAAATAACTGATTTTTTGTCCAGGATCTTGTGGTCAGGTGGTAAAGAAACGGGTCTGAGACGCCAACACGTTTCAGGTTCGATCCACCTGCTGCGTGAAACTACATCCACACGGATATGGATCCCTGTTTTCGGACCCATTTGCATATCCGCAGAGAAGATCTATCTGTGAGCTGCACTTCCCCAGAGAATTAGTCTGGACCCCTCCATAGGTCTGGGATTTACCTCTGAATTATTAAAAAAAACAAAAAATGATTTTTTTTGTTTTCCAAATAAAAACTTTTATTAAATTATAATACAAATCGTTATTACAATAGTCATTATAAATAATTGGTCTATGTATCGACATTGTCGTTAACTACAATATATTTTTGTGATAAAAATAAATTACAATATTTAAACAGGAGTAAAATTTTGTTTTTTTAAAGGCTATACAAATTACAATTGAGTATAGCTTTATTATTTACTGGTGTTATATATACGTATACACGACACTTCTAAATTTAGTTTTGCTTTTGCCATTGCAAAAGTTAGTTAAATATTACCAAAGAATCGTATATTTTACATATTAGCGTAGATTGCTATTGGAGATATATTGGATTTCGACCGTTTATTTGTATCTGGCGTAAGCTGGATTCATACCAATTAAACGACTTAGTTGCCGACACAACAATAAAATGAGTTATGTATTTGTAATGATTCCTACACCACATAATTAATGAAAAAAACTAATCACACTAAGAAATTAAAAAAGTAGTTTATAAATAAAGATTTTACAGCAAATAGGGGAACTAGCACAGTCCTACAAGAGACGTAGGTATATTTGTATATTGTTGAAGATTCCACGTATGGAGCTAAGGAATCTTGAAAGAGAATCCGAATCTTGAAACGAAAATGGACGGTCAGGATTCAGCATATCTCAACTTTGGAATCTGTTTTAAGGAGAATAACATGTAACGACAAAAGGAAGTGGATCACTCGTGAGTCGTGACATAAGCGGGAATAATTTAACATATAATAACAAAATAGTTTAGGGAAGTGTGCCAGAATATATAATCATACTTAATGCCGTGGTCCCCATTATATACTAGTACTTTGTTGTTCTCCAAGAATCTATATGTATTTCATATTTCGCATAAATTCTTAATAACGATGATGACAACAACCAAAATTTCTAAACAACACTAATCTCGAACTTATATCAGTCGACAGTCGTCCATAGTATTATTGTTGATATAATTAAGTCAGTTTTAATAATATGTCGTCTACTGTTTTCGAACAAAACTTTTAAAATCGTTATGTGCTTATTAATAATGTCAATTAGCTGAAGATTTGATTGTATCTGGTGCAACTATTGTATCCTAAGCTTTTATACATTTTGTACGTACCTTTTTATCACCTTTCCCTGTAGCAACATAACACTATCATTTCCTGAAAGAATGATTTTCTACGATTTTCACACAAATTATTAGTAAACAGTAAATGTAATTATAACTACATCATTTATTCACATTAAACACTTTCCTCTAACTATGAACCAATAGTTTGTTTATAAATTCAAATAATTTCAATTAATACTTCTTGAACTTTGTGATTTATTAACATTAATCAATAAAAAAAAAACAGAAAAAAAAAACAGAAAGCAAACCTAGAAAATCAATCTTTATGAAACAAAAAAAAAAAACCTAAAAAAAAATCAAGTTTTCAGGTAATAGTATTTATCAAAAAAGAAAAAAAAAAAGACAATGGTAAAACTTGTAAAAGTTGCATGAACACAGGCTTTTTTTTTTTTTTTTTGCTGTTTTTCAAATTAGCAATTTAAAGGTTAGTAGAAATCGATTTGGGTTACAATTGAAACTGTTTTTCCGTGGTCAAAAGACTAAACAATATTTTTGACCTTTTTAATATTAAAAGTTATAAATTTGTAATCCATAATTTTTTCGTATCAGATCATATAATATATTGAATTATTCCTTTCCCCATTGTTAACGTTCAAATTTACTGAGCCTCTGACGGTTTCGTAATGCACCAACAAAATATTTCATGTTTAAGAAAATTAGAAATTGTGTTACAATAGAAGAAACCATAGGAAAAGTATATAAATGGAAGGAATTATACGACATCATTAATAAACTTTGTAACCATGATATGTATTGTATAAAGTTATTGTTTTGTAATATATATTAAAATTTGGTATTGGTACAGTGTGTGTATTGAAGACGAGAAAGAAAAACAAAACCTATCTTAAAATTTTTATAGTAAGATGAAGACGAAGTCTTACGATGACTTTGTATGTTAGAAATATTTTTTGGTATTCTCCTATATAAAAAAATTGAACAATTAATTATTGTTTTGTTCAGAAGTATTGAACAATTAACATATCTCTGCCGACAGACGCTCCGATACTCTGGGAGATCGAAAACAAATTTTAAATTAATATGTTGTCTAATAATTAAAAAAGCTGTGGTAAACATTAAACAACATGGTTTAGGTTTAGGATCAGGTTTGCTTCTACATTATTGTTTTTATATACTACCTTATTTTCACTATAATTGATGTTTTAGGAGAATTTTTTTTTTTTAAAATTAAGTGATGTTTTATAGTTTCTATGCAAAATTTAAATGTATTTGACTTTTTTGACAAATGAAATAATGTTGTATATTTTTTTATTGGTTGAATTTGTTGTAGTTAATGATATTTTTAAGAAAAATAGATAAATTAAATGAAAATTTTGTGTTTTTTTAATAGGTGTGCAAAAACCTTAAACATCACTTATAATGAAACAGATGGAGTATCATATTTCAAGTCGGTAATGGTACAAGATAATAAAATTGTATACACGAGATTAAATAAAAAATCGAATGACACAAGCATTAGGCAATAAAGAAAATACTTTTGTCAATAAGCTCACGTAATAGCAAAATAACTGAATATAAATTATAATCAAACAAAATTGAAAAAAAAATAAAATAATAAAGAACTGTATGAATGTAACTAACATCATGCAAGAAAATTTAAGAATCAAAATAGCTATTGTGTGATTCAACCATTCTACCAATTACTAGTCAAAAACTATAAAGGGACTATAAATGTCTCAGCATTACCAAATTTTGTTTTTTTTTTAAAACCTGCCTTTGGTAATACAGTAATATATCTTTTTTTTTGGTTAAAAAAGAATAAAATTATAAAGGAGAAGAGAAAGTAGTTATTTCCAAAAGTTCAGATCCAAAAAAAAAAAAAACCTAATTTTCTTTTCTTCTCTCTCTTCTCTGTAACTCCCAGCCGCCGCTTGTTCTCGGCCAACGTCCGGCGGCTTTCGAGCCCCAGCGCTGTGCCTCTTTTGCTTCTTTTTCTGTTCTTTCTGTTCTTTTTTTTCCAGGAGATCTTCAGTCATCT
This sequence comes from Kernera saxatilis, assembly GCA_900406395.1. NCBI lineage: Eukaryota > Viridiplantae > Streptophyta > Magnoliopsida > Brassicales > Brassicaceae > Kernera > Kernera saxatilis. The sequence continues at coordinate 21,703 of OVAY01000972.1, forward strand.
CTATCAATTTCCAAGGCGGCGAAGCTCTGGTTCCCAACCGCTTCTCCGGTGATGGCTTCAGTGTCCTTGCGGTATGACTCGATCTATCCTCCTCGCCAGGTTTTGTGTTGTTTTCGATTGGTTATGGCTTGCCGTTTCATCGAAGCTTCCTCTGCCTTCCATGGAATCCCAGATCTAGTTCGTCGTGTTGGGTTCTTTTGCTTATCCGGAGGGGATTGTCCGTCTCTTCTCTTGGGGTGGTTCAGCTTGCTTATTTTTCTGGTAATCGTCATCTCTCATCTTAACCTCAGCTCTTTTGGCTTCTCCACCGGTTTGCTTTTTGTAAGCCTAGGTGGTTGTTATGGGTTTTAATCGTTGGTTCTAGCATGGTCAGAGTTTTGGTAAGGTAGTGATGGTTTTTGAACCTTGTTGCCTCCAATTCTTCTGGTTTTGGATTAAGTTTTGGTTGCCTAGGTTCTTCGGCTTGTTTCTGTGGCTTAGGGTTTCGGTGTTTAGCGTTGAGATAGGATTCGAGTTTGGGGTTTGTCATTCGGATGGTTGCTTGTTGCTTGTTGCTTTGGCACCTATTACCCGTTCTCTGTGGTCTTTTGGGTATGGAGGTGGGTTTATGACATTGCAGTGGGTACGTCCTTCATCTCTTCTCTTGCGAGGAGGTGGCCGGTTTTTGGTCTATAGGTGGCTGATGCAGGTTTGCGAGGGTCCGCGTGTAAGAGTTGTTGGTCCTCTTTGGCTTATCCCCTCTTGGATATCTTGGTTTTCCTTGAGCTTATCTCTTCTCGACTTCTTCGGTTCTTTCTAGTGGCAATCTGGAATTGTTTCAAGTCTCTGTTCTCGTTTCGATCCTGCTTTCGATCCAGGTGTTGGTGTAGCTGGTTTGTCTTCGGGTTGTTTCTCCGGTCTTATTGGCTCTTTTTCGCCGTCTCCATGTTCTTTTGGAAGTTGGTGGGAGTGTTTCGAGTTCTGTTTTTTGTTTTAGTTCTTAGGTTGCTGTGACTTAATCCATTTTGTGCTGTTTCTTTAGATTTTATCCTTTTATGGCTCCCTTTTTCTAGGGTTTTGGCTTGGCTTCTGTGTAACATAACCGAATCCCGCCTTTGTATTCTTTTTGGTTATCAATATAATATTTAGATGAAAAAAAAAAAGTAGTTATTTCCATTTAAAATCTTTTTTGTCGCTTTATTTTAATTAATTAATCGTGTAGTTTTATAAGGAAAGTAGGCATGAGAAAGAGGAGAAAGTTACAGCTCTCTGATTGAGGAATGAAGGAGAAAATGACGTCAGATTACGCATATTGATGTCTTTGGAATCCAACAGATGTACACGTGTCACTTTCCTCTTCACTGCAGATTAAAGTTATCCTTTGTCATCCTTTTCATTATTTTTTTTCTCCACATCATCTCTCAAACTCCTTTTCTACTTTTTTTTTTTTTCTTTCATTTTAATTACACGGTTTAAAGTAGTTAGATACTCTCTCTTTCATAATAATTAATATTTTAGTCAAAAAATTTTGTTTTATTTTTGTTGATATTTTAGATTTTCAATATAAAACTAAATTTTATTTAATTGTTTTTGATCAATAGTATTTTGTAATCTTTTTAATTATTAGTTAAGTTACTTTTAATTAGACAATAAATTATATTTTTATATTAAAAAAATTAAAAATTATAAATTTATGAGATTTCTTAATTTGTGTGTCTATACCTTAAACATCAACTATTATGAAACAGAAAAAGTATATGATTATAAAAATGATTCTATAAAAACAGTGTAACGTAGTTTTGATTTTATTCAAACTCGACCTCAGAAAATCTATATTTTTTTTTTGTTAACAGCAATACAATTCAAAAAAATTCGGTCATCTAAACCATTAGAGTAAAATCTACATCAGTGATATCGAACGGATAACATCTGGCATATAAGACCAACAAATTTGCCTTCATTTTCTGAATGCACAAGTTAATAATGACGGCGAATCCAGTGAATAGCTCATTGTTGTGTTGTAATTCTTTCAAAAATATTGAAAATGCCGGTCAATCTGTCGATTTTACCAATTCAGAACAGTCTATTACAAACTCCATTGATTTCTTCCAATGTTACAAACGCCATATATATATATATATATATATATAGGAAATGCCATCAACATCTAGTAAATCTACGTAACATCGAGCTTTCCTTTGTGTATTAAAGAGAATCAATATTTAACGTTTCACGATTCCTAACCTATATTTATTATTTTATTATTTTACTATTTATTTTTCACAATTACAATTTGGAATCGTACAACATAATTTTTTCATAAAAACTGATAAAATAGGTAAAATTAAAAAAATTCTATAAATATTGTATAAGATCTCATACTAATTTAGATTGCTACATACAATTTTTAAAGATTGTGACATTTAAAAAAAAATTTAGACTGCAACAATTTTTAAGGATTGTGACATTTTAAAAAAAACGTCAAGGGTTATGACATTAATATATATCATTTATTGAAGACGTAAAAGAGTTACCTCATCATAGGATAAAAAATGAGTAGAAAATAATACTACGTGCCTGTTCGTTTGTTCATCCAGATGGACTATTTGGATGAAGATGATAATTGATGTCCGTTTAGTGTCAAAAATGAACATCATCTAGATGGATCATCTGAATGAGTTTTAAAAAATTATAGTGCATGTTCGTTTGCTCATCCAGATGGACCATATGGATAAAGATGATAATTGATATTCGTTTAGTGTAAAAAACGAATATCATTCAGATGGATCATCTGAATGAATTTAAAAAAGTTATAATAATATTCAAAACTCATCTGGATGAGTCAAATCGGTGCATTGTCATCCGGATGAGCCTTCCAGATACATCTAATAATCTAAAATTTAAAAAATACAAAAATATCTTTACATAAATAAATAAAAAATTATAAAATTATATTTTTCAAAAACTATAAAATAAAGTTTTTTTTTTAAATTTTCACATGCTTTCTGATTACGTCATCCGTGGTGGTGGGGTCGATTAGCACGCATCTGTTTTACGGCTGACTGGCTGAGTGACTCACGCACACACGCCAAAAGCTGAAGATAAATAAAATACTACAAAGTACAAACAAACATAAATTAAATTCGCGATTTAAAATCGCGATTCGATCCGTTTCAAAGAAAGAAATCATTTTTCACCTTCCCGTCTTTAAAAAAGAAAAAAAACAAAGCTGTGAGTATCTCCTCCATTAATGGAACCGTCTCTCTCTCTCTCTCTGCTGATGTAGCTCCCACGAGCTTAAGAGTAAGCTTGTAGCGCAATTTCAGCTAACTGAAACCAAATCGGCTTGTACTAGTTTTTACAATAAAGTTTCCTCTTTTATCTTTCCTCTCGGTGCCTTAAACTTTCTCTCCCACAATACCACTCAAAAACTCTTCTACTCTGTCTTCTACCTTTGATACTCTTCTAGGTTCAGTTCTACAGAACCCAGAATTTGGTTGGCTGAGTTTTTTTAGTTTTAACTTTTTTTTTTTTTTTTTGGGGGGGTTTTTTTNTTTTTTTTTTTTTTTGGTGGGGTTTGTTTACTATTGCAACTGGATGAGCTGGATAATTTTGATTTCCTCCTAAATGTGCTGTTGCTTTCGCGTTTTTCGAACATACAATAGTTCAATTCTGTGATTTGGGAATATTTTTTTGTTTTCCTTGCGGTGAAGTTTGTCTTGTTGTTGTTTATATTATAATTTGGGAACTTAGACATTAAAGTGGATTTAATCTTCTGGTCTTTGCGATTTCTTCCTTTTGTGGAGGGTACTGATTAACATTGAATCTGCTGCGTGTGGATTTACAATTGAAAAAGGGTTCGGCGGAAAAAAGAAGAAAGACTCTGCTGAGGTCTTTGGTCAATCTAATCATAAGAAGAATGGACAACTTTTCTGCATCCAGAGAAAAAGGCTTGTGTTTTCCTGATATTCCAACAGAAGAAATGGATGGCTGGGTTAAGAATTTGATCTCTGAAGAAGATATGTTTAGCTCTTCTTCCACTTCAGAGCTTATGAATTTCGAGTCCTCTTTTGCTTCTTGGTGCAGTACCCCTTCCGCTACAGATATCTTGTTCACTCAATACGGTTTATCGACCTCTCAATCTCCTACTCCTACTCCTCCTCCTTTTGGAGGTTTTAGTGCATTACATGTAGTAGCTGACTTGAAAGCTGCCAATTTTCAAGATCCCTCTCCTTCTTTCAACGGTTTAGAAGGCTCTTACGCTGGCGAAAAGAGACCTGTACAGGAGATGAGCTCTCAGTTATATTGTCCATCTGATACTGAAAATATAAGCGGTAAACGAAGCAAGAGTAGTAATCAGAAGAATAGTTTTAGAGGCGCAATAGACTCTAGTGTTCCAAGGTCATTGAGCTACTCACTCGATGAGAAGATGCTCAAGGCATTAAGTTTATTTATGGAGTTCTCTGGAGAGGGCATTCTGGCACAGTTTTGGACTCCTATTAAGACGGGAGATCAGTACATGCTTAGTACTTGTGATCAGGCATACTTGCTTGACTCGAGGCTATCTGGATACCGTGAAGTGTCAAGGAAATTCACCTTCTCTGCAGAAGCAAATCAATACTCTTCTCCAGGTCTTCCAGGAAGAGTCTTCATCTCTGGAGTTCCTGAGTGGACATCAAACGTGACGTATTACAAGACCGCTGAATATCTACGGATGAAGCATGCACTGGATAACGAAGTTCGTGGTTCGATTGCAATTCCTGTCCTTGAAGCATCTGGATCATCTTGTTGTGCTGTCTTGGAACTTGTGACATGTAGGGAAAAACCCAACTTTGATTTGGAGATGGACTCTGTTTGCCGTGCTCTCCAGGTTAATTTGCCTTCTCTCTCGCTTCTCTTTGTGTGTATGTGTCTTTGCTTGTCCTTCATTAATAGAAAATCTATCTAGAAAATCTTCCCTGTTTAAATTTCTTCCTTTTCCTTACTCTCATTTATTGGTTAGTGTTCTTCATTAATAGAAAATCTATCTAGTTACCTTACTGAGATGAGATGAAATGAAATGTTTTATAACTGAGGTTTGGAGGAAGGAAATTTTCTCTAAATTTGTTGGCTGCTCTACTGTTTGCTGCCAACAGATATGAATTTCTCTTTATTTTCTTACACTCAACCAAATTACTTGATGAAAATTATATGAAACAATGATCGCAGAGAGATTCATGTTTTCTTTATCTTTGTCAGGCCGTGAACTTACAAACATCAACTATTCCTCGTCGTCAGGTACATCTAAAGAAAAAACGGATTCTTTCTTGTTTTCTTAATTTTTTTCTATGCCTCAATCAAATACTGTTTTTACTTTTCAGTGCCTTTCAAGTAATCAAAAAGAAGCTTTGGCTGAAATAAGAGACGTTCTCCAAGCAGTGTGCCATGCACATAGGTTGCCTTTAGCTCTAGCTTGGATTCCATGTAGTTACTCCAAGGGAGCGAAAGATGAGTTGGTGGTAAAGATTTATGGAAAAAATTCAGAGGAGGGTTCTCTTCTTTGCATAGAAGAGACATCATGTTATGTTAATGATTTGGAAATGGAAGGCTTTGTGAATGCATGTTTGGAGCATTATCTGAGAGAAGGGCAAGGAATTGTTGGCAAAGCACTCATATCAAACAAACCGTCTTTCTCATCTGATGTAAAGACATTTGATATCTGCGAATATCCTCTTGTTCAGCATGCTCGAAAGTTTGGTCTTAATGCTGCAGTTGCTACCAAACTGAGGAGCACATTCACCGGCGACAATGACTATATACTTGAGTTTTTCTTACCTGTATGTATGAAGGGAAGCTCAGAACAACAACTTCTGCTGGACAGTCTCTCGGGCACGATGCAGAGAATATGTCGGACTCTGAGAACTGTTTCAGATGAAGTGACTGGAGTAGGATTTCGAAGTGGAGAAATAATGACAAATCTCCCACAGGCTACTGTATCCGGAGGAAGCTTTCAGACGACATTGCTGGACACTGACGTCAACTCTACTAGAAGTATCTTCTCGAACATCTCCTCTGATAAAACAAATGATATAGCAAGTAATCAGGGAACTCTTCAACAGGTATATGTTGTGTATAATTCACTTCTGGTCTACATGATGGCCTGTAGATATTTTGAATCAGGCTGCAAGGTATAGGACTGAGTTTTCCTTACATCTTTTGTAGGAAATTAGCGGAGCTAGAAGGTCAGAGAAGAAGAAAAGTAGTACAGAGAAGAATGTGAGCTTAAACGTTCTTCAACAATATTTCTCTGGGAGCCTAAAGGATGCTGCAAAGAGCCTTGGTGGTAAGAATTTGTTGTTCATTACTTGTTTCTCTTCCAATCTATTCAATTGCTGACTTGGATGCTTTTTTTTTCTTTCTGCAGTTTGTCCGACTACACTGAAACGAATATGCAGACAACACGGAATCATGAGGTGGCCATCTCGCAAGATTAACAAGGTGAATAGGTCACTAAGGAAAATACAGACGGTGCTGGACTCTGTGCAGGGTGTAGAAGGAGGACTGAAGTTTGACTCGGTAACAGGGGAATTCGTAGCAGTTGGCCCTTTTATACAAGAATTTGATACTCAAAAGAGTCTTTCTTCTCATCATGACGATGCATTTATAAGATGCCAAGGTGATATGGATGAAGATGCGTCATTAGAGCCTTTGAAAGTTAAATCTCGTGATGGTGGCGGGGTTAAGTTGGAGGAGAGTGTTATAACAAACCAAGCAGTACCAGGTAATTAAGAATAACCTTTTTTCTGGAGGAGCTATTAGAATGGTGAAGAATCTAATAAACAATTTTCAATGTGCGCAGGATCCTTGATGGAGCCATGGGCTTGGATAAGCAAACAGTCCGGCTTGAACTATAGTGATGATTTCGATATAGGAAAAAGGAGTGAAGAGGTAAAGAAGGACGACAACCTTTGTGTCCGTAGGTGCTTGAGCTCTCTAGGACTTGCAAATTATGGAATGAATACAAGAATCGAGCGCGGTAGTGGAGTTGTAGAACCTAACCAATCAATCTCCAGTAGCATGTCGGATTCATCAAATGGTTCAGGAGCGGTGGTGCTTGGCAGTTCATATACTTCCATGGAACAAGATTGGAACCAAACCAGAACCCACAACAATAGCGGCGAGAGCGGATCAACACTGACAGTAAAAGCCACTTATAGAGACGACACTATACGTTTCAAGCTCGATCCATATGTTGTTGGGTGCTCTCAGCTCTACAAAGAAGTTGGTAAGCGATTCAAGCTGCAAGACGGCGCTTTTCGGTTGAAATACTTGGATGATGAAGAAGAATGGGTGATGTTGGTGACAGATTCTGATCTACATGAATGCTTAGAGATATTAAATAGTATGAGAAAACAGACGGTGAAGTTTCTGGTCCGTGATTCACCTGGCGCCGCAATTGGAAGTTCCGCAGGCAGCAACGGCTACCTCGGAACATGTCCGTAGCATCGATCTCAGTATGTATTATAACCACTACCATATACATAAACACAGAGTCTATATGTTTGGTCTGACATTAGTTACTCATAGAAAGGCAACAAGATCGGTGTAATGGAGTTGAAGAATGTATATAACCATAGAAAGACAAACTAGTATTGCATTTTGGCTGTTATAGTAGATCTTCGAATAAAGTCGCTTGTCTATATTTGTATATTATGTGCGAATTCGACATAAACCGTGAGGATACTAAATGCTTTTGCAACTATTGCTCCGACGATCCCATTCACACTCTACTTAACCAAACCAACCGTTGCTTTGTAGTCAGCAAACTGTAGCTGCTGCAAAGGGCAACCGCAGACTCCAAAATTTCAAACCTTTCTTTTTTAATATGTATGTTCCCGAGTTCGATTCGATGTTGTCAGATTAAAGAATACTAGGATTTGACCCGCGCATAGCGCGGGGTAATGATTTTAAAACGATTTTTGTGAGAACAATCTTGTTATGAAAATTTTATAATGTTAATATATAATGTACATTTGTAGAATAGGAGAATAAGGATCGATATCACAGTAATCGAATTTGTAAACATTTTTATTATGTGAATGGAGATGAAAAATACTTATCGTGATTTTTAGATGTAATTTATGAGTGTGATAATTAGTAACATGCTATGCGCAGGATCATGCATTTTACGAAAAATTGTAAAAAAAAAAGAATTTTGGTGTAAAAGTTATATGATGTGGTTGCAAATATGTGGCTGAGCTGCATATTAATTCTAAATAATGGATACAATAAAATTTGTGTTGTAATGTAATTGAAAATATGTAGACAGATTATAGAATTTCATAATAGGATTTTCAATTATTTTTTATATGAATGCAATTGCATATTTAGGTGTTGGATTGTTTATATCCATTAACAATGTTTTTGGTTTTTGATAGATCATACCCTTTTGTTGTTCAGAAACTCTTCACTCAAAATTCAGCTGCAACTACACAATTCTGCATTCGATTAATCACATTATTAGTACCATTTAAGTTACCACTCTGCATTTTCAAGACTTTTGTCATCCAAAAACAGTTTTTGTTTTTGGTTCTTACATTACTCTTGATGACTGGTAAGTTTTCACTTTTATCCTTTCTTCTGATATTTTTTCTTTTACAAACTACGGACCCGATTGCTTTTTTTTTTTTTGGTGAAGTACCATTTTCTGCATATGATCATCTCTTCTCTAAATCCTTCACTAAAGTGGAGTAATTGTGAGGATCTAGCCTGCGTCTTTTGATAAGCAGAAGGGCTATGTTTCATTGATACGTTATACGTACATTTGTTTCTAGAGAAGCACACACCAGTAATTAACTTCGCAGGAAAACTGCAAATGCATTGTACCAGTGAATTGGTCAGAATCGTTGGAACCAAATCTCTTAAATTCGCTTCTCATTCAGACCCATCTTCAAGGATGAACACAACAACCCATGACTTTAGTCAGAAACAAACGTCTAATACTCAAAAAGATACTTGAATCTTCAAAGATTGATCTTTGCACATGAACATCTCAACACAAAAGTGCAGACCAAACAAATGAAAAAGGGCACATGTCAAAAGGATCAAACCATAAAGAGACTCGAGATTATCATGTTCTATAGCTAAATCCATTATACAATATGTCTCATATGCTACAACCATAAGCTCTGAGACATCAAGAACACCTTTGTTTAGGACATAGATAGATCAATTTTTTACCAGTACAAAAACCAAATCCAGGCATCGACAATCACTTCCTGCAATTCTCCACTCTACAAAAACCAAATCCAGGCAAGAGTGATATCACAACCACTGAAAAACTCATCGACGATGTAAAGCCTAGTAACAGCTGAACAAAAGACTCCGGTTTTGCCCTTCCATCTCGAACCCATATTCTTCCTTCTTCTTCATCACCCTCAATGCGAATCCCTCCACTTCCTCCGCCAGTTTCTCCGGCGATTTCTTCGAGAGGAACCTGTCTAATTCTCCCACCGAATTGCTCGAACCGTGGAACAAACCGGAGAGATCTAATCCTAATGAGAAAGAAATCAGATCGGACGCGTTTAGACTCTTCACAGCTTTCGATTCTCCTCCACTATTCTGATCTCCAGAATCATCCTTCCCCTAACGAAATTGGATTTCCAAGTTCGGGTTAAGCATTTCTCGGGTCAAGTTTATGACCCGCGTGTCTCTCATTTTTTTCTTTCCAATTTTAACCTTAATGAACTTTTTTTTTTCTCTTATCGTTTGATATCCAATGGCACATTTAGTAATAACTTACAAAACTATGTCCAAAATACTAAATAACTGCTCAAATAATAATATAGAGATATAAAAATGGGATTTCGAATTTCCTGTGTTATGCAAGTTTTTTTTTTTCATGTGTTATTCTTTTCTTTTCTTTTATTGGTAACGCTTTTCATTACATAAAAATGGATACATTAATGGTTCCTTATTGAAGCCTTAAGAAAAAAGAAGAAGAAGAAATAAACAGAACCGGAATAGAACGAATAATGACTCAGAACAATCTTAGTTGGTTAAACATGATAGGTAGCACCAATTAAGTGTTGATATCAGGTCGTGCGTGACGGTGAGAAGAGGCTTTGTTCTTTTTTTTTTTTTGGTTACATAAGAGGCTTTGTTCTTGATAATTATTAATTAACGGGGCATTATACAATTTTACTACTAAATTGCTTGTATTTGCCTCAAATCCTAACTATATGTTTTCGAAATTGCCTCTTTGCTTTCGAAATTATCTAGGAATACCACAAACATACCGTCCTGCGAAATTAACCACTAAAATCGATATTACGAAATTATACAACACTGTATATAAAAAAAATTATAACAAGACCTAATTTCTGTAATAAATAAAACTATAAGACACATGTAAATAAACGAAAGTACAGCGATAAAAAACACTCTTTTCTCTCGCTTCCCTTCCTCTCTGCGCCTCCGTAACACTCTTCTCGCTACCACTCCTCTCTGTGTCTTGAGTCTCCGGAGCAGGTGAAAGCTCGTCTTCTTATCTTCTTTCAAGGATGGCCTTGGGCTTCTCGATTTCTTTAGATGATCATATACTTCTTCTTTGTTATTCTAATCGAGTTTTAATCAAGGAATTAAGAGTATTTAGGGTTTGATTTGCAGATGGCAAGCAATATAATCTTGTTCGAGGATATCTTCGTGGTCGATAAGCTTGACCCTGATGGCAAAAAGTTCGATAAAGGTATATACTTTTTAACCTCAATCACGATCTCTAATCCTTCTGATGGTTTAAGTCGATGTTACTTCATAGCTGTTTCGTTTCTGATATAAAGTCCTAGTTTCTTCTGCTTATTTTGAGTTTTAGATATAAAAATCTTAGCTACTGTAAAAAAAAAAAAAATCTGAACTTGAGAAGTTTTTAGTCTCCCATCCCTAAGTTTTGTTCTGTATTTGATTTTGAGAGGCTTTCTCATAGGAAACGTACAATGATTGTGTCTCTGTGCGTTTCGTGGTTACAGTTACGCGCGTTGAAGCTAGGAGCCACAACTTGGAAATGTTTATGCATTTAGATGTTAACACAGAGGTTTATCCGATGGCTGTTGGCGATAAGTTCACACTGGCCATGGCTCCCACGCTTAATCTCGACGGAACCCCTGATACCGGATATTTTACTCCGGTAATAAAGTCTTCTTCTTTTTAATATGTTTGATCTGTTTTGTGTATAACCAGACTCTTGTTTGCCTTGCCAATTCTCATGAATGGTAACAGCAGTGGAGCCTATTGATTCTGCTACTACTCGGAACCTGGACAAGGATTTGATTAGGGCATAACCATTAATGCTAATTGCTCGATATAACAATTAAACAATTCAGTTGGCTTGATTCAGGAAGCCTCCTTAGGAATAGGTGTAAGCATATGGAATTTGAGCAGGCCTTGAATGGTGTCTTGAATCTTGAAAATCTAACTTAGAAAACCAAGAATGTTGTTCTGAACATTAATCTGGTTCAGCTTTCATTTCCATATATTGCAGGGGGCAAAGAAAACGCTTGCGGATAAGTACGAATACATCATGCACGGGAAGCTTTACAAGATCACTGAGCGTGACGGCAAAACTCCAAAAGCGTAAGAAGCCACAAACTCAAACTTTCAAAGTCGATGTTTGCCCAAATAGATCCAATCATACTTACAGGACACCTGTTTTGGTTTCTTCCCTTTGTTATTATGTGTTTCCAGAGAGCTGTATGTTTCGTTCGGCGGCCTCCTGATGTTGCTTCAGGGAGATCCAGCTCACATTTCTCACTTTGAACTCGACCAGAGGCTCTTCCTACTCATGAGGAAGCTTTAAGATTCCATTGTCTGAGCAAGCATGTTTTGCATAAACAACGAATTAACAGAGAAAGACACAATTTGTTTCTTTTCTAACTTACTTTCACTTTCAAGCAACATTCTCTCTTCTAGCAATTTGAATCCAATAAAAAAATATCTTCAAGATTCTGACTTAGCCAAGCAGGAAACTATCTTTGTGATAAAGTGAACTTCTCAGAGTTGTTACTCGTGTTTGTATCCCGACGCCTTCCCACTTCTCCCAACTATATAAGGCTCAGGCGAAGTATTCTCACTGTTTATCTCCAGACCTCGATAAGCGCGGCTTAGGAAATACTCGGGTCCTGATTTTGCAGCGGTTTGTTTAGCGAGTGGGTTATGATCTTTGCCTCTCAATTGCAATGCTTTCTCTGCAGCTTGTACCAATGCCATTGTCTCTCCTGTGCCTTCTTCTCCATTCTTAGTTTGCGCTGCAGCAAGTAACTAACTATTTGTCAATCTCATGGGATCAAAAATAACTGTTTGTTTATTGAACGATGTATTGAGCTTCTGTGATACCGTTTTTGTGATCTTCTACGTAACCGCCCTGAAAGAAGGAGAAGCGTGGCTCCTCTGACCTGCTCTCTGCTTCTGATTCTGATTTTGAAGAGTTGATCACATCTTGGAAATGCATTAGGTATGCACCTGTCCATTGACTCCCTCTGGAAACGGAAACCCCATAGACACGGATTTTAAAAACTCGAGGAACGAATACAAAAGCTACAAAGAACTTCGCATTACGAATATTTTCTCTCGGTACCTGCTAAAAGCAAGATTGGCTTCAAATGGAGTTATGACAGGCGCCATGAACTCTTTGCTATCTAAAAGAGCGGTCTGGGCGCATGAGATGTAAATGAAAACATCGCACTAAAAAAGATAAGACGAGAAGACGTCGTTGCTCATTGACATATCTCACTTTGATAAATACACCTCAATCACAAATAACTTACCTCAGGAAAGTTTGCGAGTTTCGCAGGGTTAGGCCGTCCCATGGCAAGAATGTAAGATTTTTTTCCAGCCGCGGATATGAGTGCTTGCATATGGTGAATCATGTGAAGGTAACCAGCTGCATTCAATGCCGATGATATGATGATATTAAACATCAATGGAGTTATCATTCTTGACATCACAAAGGCAGAAGAATAGGAACATACCAACACCAAGAGTCCCCACCAAAATACCTATAATATTCGCATCCTTAGCTTTTTCTACCAAGTAATATCTGCAACACATCACTTTGAATGAGGACTAGAAATGTAAATTCGTAGAGATAATTAAGAAATCGAGAGGCTTGAAAAAGTTTGATATTGTGGTGTATGATGTCTGCTTGAAAGAAGTGATTATACCGTCGTTTAAGTATCCTCCTTTGTTGATTAAATTCCGTCAACAAAGAATCTTCTTCGGCATCATATCTGACTAAGATCAACAAATAAACATACCGAGAATACAGTTAGAGCAGACAATGAAAATGACAGTAGTAGATTATTCAAACGTTTGACATCACCAAGAACTAGATCAAGAAATTTCCATGGATAAAGCCATATACCTACGTCACAACCATTGAAGGTAAGTACTACATTGGCGAAAGCTGAATTGTCAGAACCGATCCAGAATAGTAAATAGTCCTCGATTTTGTTTCCTCCTGGTAAGTCCCAAGTTAGCCCTCCTAATCTATAGTTTCTACTAGATGTGGACAAGCTATCATTAGAATCGCTTTCACCAGATGGTCCTGGATGCTCCATGGATTCTCGAGGATCTTTGGATGGACTTATGAACGAACATATGACATTGGCTACAGAAAACTTCGATTCAGATTCAGTCTTCGATAATCCTAATGCTTCCATCAATTCTTCTTGAATACACGGAATCACATGAGCGTATTCTAGTCCATAAAGAATCTGCAACCAATGCAAAAAAAAGGGTAAAAACACAGAACTCTTTTATCACTATTTCATCAGAAACCTAAACTAGGTTCCCATACCATAATAGGCTTATCGCTCTTAGACAAGTAATCGAGTAAATGCTTTACGCAGCTCGAGACTTTTATCGAAGCTTTCCCGAAAACAAAGAATGCTGGAAGAACCGATGTCCTGCGGAAAAACATAAAACCTCACAATAAGACATTTTTGAACAAGGGAACTTACAGCAATTTTACACAAATCAAGAACAGGGTTTATGACTCACGGGCTTAGACATGTTTGTCCGTAATGGACAACACATTCAGAATCAATATGCAAAGCTCCAACTTCATCGATGCAGCAACTACCATAAGTTGTGTCGGCCATAACAAAGAACCTAACTTCTCTGTCATCTTCGCTTCTTTCAGTATTCTTTTCCTTAAGCAAACGGGTTTCGCGCTTAAGAGCACTCACCACCTTTGTCGAGTCCTTTAACAAGTCATCCGGGAACTATCACAGAAACAAGGCAAAGAAAAAACCTAAGCTTTATCATCCCTTATCCACTGAACTAACAATTTTAACTGAGGAACAGAATCAAATGCAAACGAAGCAGTTAATTCAGAAACTGAAAAGCTGTGTTACCTGTAAAGCAATTCTGGTGAAGCTTTTGCTGATTATGAACTCCGCCGTCCGATTGATCTCATAACTTGATTCAAATTCCATGTCCATAGGTTAAACCCAGATAATTAACGACCGGAAATAACTTAAATCGGAGGAAAAAAATAAAAACTCAGGCAAGTGGCGGCTGAAGGAGCCGAGAAGAAACAAACCACACGAAGAATTAGTAAACGATGAAACGGTGCCGTTTCGATTGAGCCAAATATATGCGGAGTAATTTATTTAACCGGGTTAGCTAACATATATCTCGGTTTACAAAACAAAATTATACCGGTCTTTTTCGTCGTACCACCGGTTTGATGATCAACCTAGATTTGATGAAGTTTTCGATAAAGATTATATTTGATTCTTTTTATTCCAAAGTAGAGGATTGAGAATCTTCTAATCCCTAGCTTTGTGTAAGCGTAGTTTTACGTTTTGAGGTTCTCGGTTCACCTTGGTTAATTATGACAAAATGGAACTGCTTTTGTAATTAAACAGCCATTTTACTTTCTGCATTTTTTAATAGAAAACCCTTTGACAAAAAAAAAATAGTTCTATAATAAGTGAAAAATATTTATGTTTGCATTAACAATAAAAACACGTTTTATGAATATTGGAAACCTTTTTATATATTATCAATGCAAACATAAATATTTTTATCCCACGATTAAGAGTGAAGCATACGACATTCAAGAACACGCCGATAAATTCAAAATCAAACCAAAATTCTGAGTAGGAAATAGAGGTCTCTTAATTTATCAATTTTTTCGTTGTTTCATATTCTATATGGAAAAAATTATTATTTATAAATATATATTTTTATTTTTTTCAAATAAACAAAGACAATTTAAAATGAAATGAATATATATATATATATATAATCTTATAATAGGATTGACTAGAAGAACAAAAAAGTTATTTTAGTTTGGATGTGTCATTTGACTATTTGATTAGTGAGTAGGTTTATATCCAAACATAGATAATTATATCAAAAAGTACAAATATAGATCATTTGATGCTTTCCCTGCAGTTAAAAGAGTGACTATTCTTAACTAAGGCCGAGAATTGTGAGTATTACCAGTCAATGCACTCTTCGTTATGTGCATATTTAGGCCATCTCTTGGCAAGCATGCAATGCATAGGATAATGAGCCTCATTTGTGCACTAAAACATAATAATATATGTCAAAGTAGGAATACGTTAAGAAAAACTAAACTAGTTACAACAAATACGTCGGTATACCAAAACTAAACTAAGAAAATAAAGAAAAGAAAAACAGAACAATTCATCATACATGGATTCATACCTTGGTATTTGGTTCTTTTTATTCCGATGCATAGGATTGAGAATCGCAACCCCTTCTTCTAATCCCTAACTTTGTTTTTGAATTCTCTTTTGCATCATGGTTCTGTAATAAGTAAAAAAATATTTATATTTGTATTAACAATACATAAACACGTTTTATAAAGACTGAAATTTTTTTATTTTTCAAAATATTTGAAATGAGTTTATGTATTTTAGAAAAATATAAGTTTTCAATCCTTTTTTTTTTTTTTTGCTAAAACAGTTTTATATGTATTGTCAATGCAAACACATATTTTTTCACGCACAGTTAAGAGCGAATCATACGATATTTAAAACTTGTCGACAAACTCAAAATAGAACCAAAATTCTGAGCAGGAAGTAGAGGTCCCTTCATTAATCAATTTTTTCATTATTTCACCTTCTAAATGAAAATTTGTAATGTATTTATTATTTACTTTAATTATGAAAATACGTTTGAATAAAATTTGTGTGACATATATTATGAAGATAAAAGAAATTATATATAATTATCAAGAATAACAATTCCATTTCGAAATGAAGAGATTAGTTTACAAGTTTGAATCCTTGGCTCCTGTGTTTTCGGGCTTAGTTAGTCGGAACTGCGGACTCTGTCTTTAGATTCTGATGGGTTGTAATCGACGTTTATTAACATGAATCCATAGATGATAAAAAAAAAAAAGTTTACAAGTTTGAATCTTGTTTCCGTTCAAGGTAACTTTTTGGTTGAATCCTTTCTTAAGAATTGAGAAGTAGTTAGTAAAAAAAGTTGGTTAGTACTAATTATATTAAGTTAAAAAAAGAAAAAAAGAAAAAAGAAGGCACATCAAATAAATCTCATTGATGATAAAGAAAACTGCAATCCTCGACGTGGGATGAGAGACTATTACCACATACGTAGCTTAACCACTTTATATGCCCTTCCCTGTAACTTCATCTTTACCGAATCCAAACGAGGATTTTACGTCTGGGATTCGATTGACGATTGCCATTGCCTCGAAACGGACTTGAATCTGATGATAGACTTCAAAGGAAGCCTCAGGAGGATTTCGTCGACGAGATCATGAACAATATACACACATCTAGTTGAATCAACACCCAAAAAAAAAAACCAAACATGGAGCCCGCTTTCCTCATTTTAATTCCAAAAATTAATTGTTTTTTGTTATATTTATAGTTAATTAAACAAAATGAAGAATAAGTTAATTAGTAAGAAAAACAAGAAACGATAATAGAGTGCAAGAAATTCAATAGTATATAATATAACTAGGGCGAGTTCCACGCGTTGCGCGGAATTAAAGTTTATATAATAAATATTTAATATGCAATATTTTATAACTAAATATATATATATTGTGATAAACTGTTTTAAATTAGTCTGTTAAAATTTATTTTAAGAGATAACACAAAATATCGCAAATCCAAATCGGTCAATAGATAATTAGTTTTATTTTCATTAGACTATTGTTAATTTTTTAATTAATTTAAGTTATTTTTTTTTAAATTGCTACGAAGATTATAAAATGAGATAATCATGATTATATAGTGAATTCGTGAAAACTTAAAAATATTATAGTAGATTTAGTGTTAAAATTGATATAATTGGACTATGATTTATAGTTTCTTTGGACTTATTGTTTTTAATAGAAAACTTCTATTTTGCTTATGTTAACAGATACTAAGAGGACATCTCGCAGTTTCTCATTATCTGACAGTTAAAAAAATAACAGCAATGTGAAAAATATGTTAAAAAAATAGATGACACATTATAATTTTTTAGAGATTATGATAAGAAAAAAACGTAAAATATTAGAAAGTT